>JAUMGZ010161848.1:0-16168 GCA_032359645.1 Pododesmus macrochisma
TACTTTAAGTCAGATATCACTTTAGACTCTTATACCATTACTTTAAGTCAGATATCACTTTAGACTCTTATACCATTGCTTTAAGTCAGATATCACTTTAGACTTGTATACCATGACTTTTCTGTTTGAATTAGATTTGTTTCCTGATTTTTGTATCTGGTAAATATTTGATCATGGCAAATATCATTTATATAATGCAAATATTTTTTTCTGATATACTTTTACAATGTAAATAGATTTAATATAAAAGTACGGTTTTTAATTATCTATTTTGAGAACCATACTTTAGGTTGGTACACAGAGTTGTTTCCTATTATCTAGATTGTAGTATTGATTTTGCAATTAAGATGCAAAAGTACTTTGTTGTTTCCACCTGCACTTTTTCAATATTATCAGCAGACTTACATTGTTTGTGGAATAATCATCAGGAGTGGGAATACAGAACTGTATGTTATCTACAACATCTGTGATCTCTATAAGGGCCACTGCATACAAGTTGGATAACCATGGACTCTTATGTGGGGTCGGTCAAAGGACATATTGTCACTGTACTTTGTTAGTAGCTGCTTGCAAGCATCTCTTTTTCGAATATATTAGTTACTATGGTGATGCTGTTTTCAGAAAACATATTACTGTAGAGCAAAGTTGAGATGAAGCAACAGTTAGCTGAATATTGTAAAAGGCATTGTTTTAGTCATGTGAAATGTCTGTTTGCAATGCTGGAATATTTTAGATACAATGTTATGCTAATCATTTTATGACAATTAACTATACATGTAAACTGTAGACAATTTCTGTAAAAACAGTTTTCCCTGTGTAAAATCAGTAATATTACAAAGGGTATATTTTGTAAAACCATGATTGATAATAAAAAGCACACTGTAGAGGATAATAAAACAGTTAGGTACTGGACCTCTGTACAGAACAATGTCCATCATTATCAATATTAGAGTTTCAGGGGATGTGTCACCTTTAGCTTATAGGGGACACTGAACAGTACTATGTCATAGCTAACTGTAACTTAAAAAGTAGAACTTGGACAAATTACTACCATTATATAGTAAAAATTGTAAGCATTATGACATACATTGGAAACCTGTGTTCAATCACAAAGCGCTAATACAAAACTCATGTTTGATTGCACTATATATATTTCTTATTGGATAAGCACTAGTACGATCCAACATAGGTTTTTGACATCAAAATCATTAATACTGCTTTTATGGGTATCAAGAGAAGATTTCTAGTATTTTTTCATTGATTTGAATCTTACCATATTTGTGTTACATTTATAAAGGATCCATGTAGTCAAATTGCATAGACTTAAAAAAGAAAATAACCTTGGGAAAACTGTCTATTTGTCCATGAAAGTGAATATCAAAACACCATTGCTACATAATTTATGTTTTTATCTTTGTCATTTAAAAATTATTATTACTATTTGACAAGAGAATTTTGTTGGCAAGAGAAATAAAAAATAATATTTAATTATGAAAAGAACATTTTGTTTTAATTGAAATTGCTGTGTTCCATGTTATCTTTATGTGCAGATTAATATTGATCTTTTAAAAAAAAAGGTGATCAAAGGAGAATAAAAAAAATGAAAAGTCAAATATTACCAACAATTTGACTTAAGTTAAAACTATCTTTTGTATAATTTATCCCATCTTATTGTAGGAATAGCCTTTCGTTTTGCAGTCATTTTTTTATATGTCATATTTTAAACTGGCAATCTAAACAATTCTATTCTCTTTGATGAAAGCTAAAATTTTAAAATTTATGGCTGCACATATTCAGTGTTAAATATATTCTTCTATTCCTACTGTAGATACATTATATATCAATAACTTTTCAGTAAAAACCAAATAGTGTAATGATACTTGTTTGTATGTAGAGAAAGTTAACCTGGTTTTAGAAAATCTATTTAAAATCATAATACCACAGCTTTCACTTTCAAAGGAACAATCATTACAGGTTGATACACAATATTGGTTATTTCTAATGACATAAAATTAAAACAAAATCCTTTTTCTCCAGTAAACTTTACAGATATTGAAAAATACCTTTGTTGTGTTGTTCAGTCAGACACCTGTTTCAAGTTGTCAGGGAATGTTGACCGCCTACAAAATATGTCCTTACTCTTCAAATCCACTTACAGGGTATACAATGATAGCAAATGATCATATTCTTACTATCTATACACCTATAAACCACAAGAATAACGCTTTCTCTATTCACGCTACCTGTCAATTCGGTGGTAAAGGGACGAATTCGTCCCATTTGTTTCTGGATAAGTGTTATTAAATCGTGTACATATCCCCCCTAGATTGTGAATATCCCTTATAGAAAGGTTTTAAGCTTTTGTATCTCCGCCTTAAACGGTAGGGGAAATTTGAACTGTGTTTGGGTATGTCTAAGGTATTTGGAACTCCAATTACTGTGTTAAACTACATTTGTACTGAAATGCCATAATGACTAGAACATCATTATCTTTCATTAGAAGGAGAGTGTTTTTCATAGCTCCTGTGCAATTTATGATTTGACGTACAATGGAGTGAAACCAGATTTCAATGGCAAAAAATTTAGACGATAATTTAATTTGAAAAGTAATTTATAGATATTTGTAATGTAGTGTAAATTTGATTTGCTGTCGTTTAAAGTTTTCCTTGCTATTCTTTGTATTGAATTGGTCTCATTTAAATATATAAAATGTCTTCCTTTTTGTGTTAAACGCTTGAATTCAAGGCTAAAACACATCAGTACACCCAAGATAATGCGTTTTCACTGATTATTATATAAGATAAGATAAATGTTCACCAGGAGATTGTTAGAAGTGTGTTCACCACCTTCCACACTACTTTCCTCATTTCATTAACTTCACACTTATAATGAGGCCAGAATTGACTCCATTACCAAAAAATGATTAATATGTTAAAAAAATAAGTTTGATTTAAGGTTTTATAATTGGGTAGCTATTAGACTTATATATGTGTATATCATTGATGCTTTATATGTATAATGTCCTGTGATATGTATATACATTGTTATAGGTTATATACTGCTATTATATATCATTACACTACCTTGTAAAGGAGAAGTATTCAATGGTTATTTATTGGCTATAAGATCTCTCTAACATTATATATCTCTATATTAACTAATATTTTCCAATTAATGACTTGATTATCATTTCCGGTAAATATTTTCTTATACATTATAATATGTTTGATTACTGTACTTGTATAAAAGACAGTCCCCCCCCCCCCCCAACAAAAAATTGGATTTATTTTTGGTACATCTCTGATCTACCTACAGCAATGGAAACATTAATGAATATTTAAGGGAGAATAGTCTACAATTTGTCTCTATAACAGAAAATGAAGCTTATACAACTGACTATCTTTTAATAAGTAATATCATCATAGTAACAAATAGCTATGCAACAATATGTCAACGTGACAGGGATGCACAGTAACAGCTTGACACTAATTGGGTATTATAACAAGACAAGAATTATCTGTGTTATACACCCACAATGCTAACTAGAATATACCCAAATATTAAAGTACAAGGCGGTGATGTTGATGCTATAAATTGCACAATACTTGTGTATGCATAAAATGTATATATAAATTGTACACTTAAAATGTGTCCGTTATTTTGTTATCAGCTTGATCTAAATTATAGGTGTCTCTTGCTGTACCTGTATTCTCTGTATATTTGATATCTGTAATCTGTACTAATGCATGCATAATGCACCTGGCTTTATATAATGTTGCCAAGGTAACGTTTCTTGTGACTCTCACATGTTTACTGAAGTCTATTCCCCTTTGTCAAATTTTGTATAAAAACGTGCATCCTTAACCGAGGCCCAATTTATGTATATGTATGTACCATAGATGTAACAGGAACTTTTAATGGGAACTGTTTTTCTTTATATCATTTACACAATAATGATAAAGTTTTTACACCTATATAGCAAATGTATAGGCTTTGTTACTTTTGTAAAAGTGTATGATGGGTGAAGGTCATTGTGTTATATGATATCTGTTGATGCTTGTTAATGATCCTTATTTCTTCTCATTGTATGCAGCCTTAAGATTTGGTCACATTGCAGAAAGTTATATCTACTATACTATCAACATGTGAACATCTTGCATAGTGGTGTGTATTATGTTTATAGGTTATATGCTATATATATATAATTAGGAATGCACTGATCCAGTTATTTCTGAAGTGCTAATGATGTTTATCAATCTGGTCAGCTATGTTCACTACCCAGCAATAACACTGGGCCATCCAACATGGTGAAACTGCACCCTGGTGTGCAGAGACAAATGAACTACCAGTAGATCATAGCTCCTGTGGTCATAAACCTAGAACACCATTAATTAGCCTTCACCTGACAGGTCAATGATAGCATTATAGCTGTCAAATTCTGATTTTAACAACTCTGAATCCTTTCTGTCCCTTGGTCAAGGGCTCTTTACTTATGGTCCATTGTTGTATGTTGGATGTGCTGTCTTCTATGTTACAGAGAGCTATGTTATCTACATGTGATCTTATTGTAACATATACTCTCTAGGAAATCCTGTTTAATATGTTCTGAATTTAACACAGTTTAATTAGGGATTGTGTGTGTTATCAGATTATAGATCCACCCTCATTCTATGTGTACAGTTTTGAATTTTAGGGGCTAATTGACAAGTAATTGTAAACTGTTATCCCTCCTCCATACTGTGTAGGTTCTTCGTGAAGTGTAAAGCATACTGAACGACCAAATCACCATGAAACTAAGTAAAGTACTTCAGTTAACCTGATCCTATCCATGCTTTATACCAAATCTACCTTCACATGACCTCTTCTATACATCTTTTACTAACAAACCAAAAAGACTTGGTTTTAAAGACTTTTTATCAATCTAGTCTTTTAATAAGTTGTTTAAAAAGATTTGTGAAATTTACTTAGTTTAAATGGACCACTTTGTGACATTTGTTAAACCATCTATCAAATACAAAGCATTCTGTACGTATAACAACTAAAATGTTGTAACAATCACGCAGATTGTTGATGGATTAAAGGGATATCCTCTTGTAGATTGTCTAGTTACCAAACTTCACCTCACCTTTATCGATCTTCTCCAAACACAGCACGCACCTGTTATATTTGACATTATTGATTGACTCTAGATCAATGACGAAGAGGGGCTAGCAACAAGATTTGGACTGAGTTGCTAGAATTCAATGTCCCTTTTCAAACATTTTTATCACCAGAGAAAGTGCATAAAGCTGGGATCATTTATTAAATTATCATTCATGTAAACTTGTTGGGTGTCAAAACAAGATAATAATTGATAAGGATATCTGAGTGAAACTGACTTTGTTGGTTTGCCGTGATTAAAATTTACATGTATGTGATATCATCCAGCATGGATTAAGGGTACACAGTTACCTTAACAAACCAACTAATCCCGCCAATTTTCACTTTCATTACTTAACATTTACCGGTCAAAATGTCAAAATCCCGTCCACAAAAGCGTATCAATCATTCCTTTGGGCACAGGGAGGGGTAACAATTTAATTGCAAAAAAGATAAATTTTAAAATTACTTATTTCCGTTAGAGCGTTTAAGTAGTGGAAGGATTATAGAATAAAGTTGGTATATATAAAGTTTCTACCTCGTTAGAGGTAAAATATGATAATTCTGACATTAATGTGCGATGTCTTAATAATTTATAGACGCCCTTTATCTATCCGTTATAGCTTTAACTCTCTTCTCACGAAATGTGACTTTGTTGATTTCCGCCGAATTAAGCGTGGTAATGGTTTTTCTCTGACGTTCTGTTATAAACTATTTCATCTCGATCCTACGTCCAGGCCGATATTTTTTCTAGACAGCCGTTAAAGATTTTAAAGCAAGATCGTTCAAAGATATTTGTGACTTCAAGAAAAAAATCTGGTTTGTGTTTTGTGATTGTCAATTCAATCGAAGACCCTAACGCGATTATTAACTTGTTTATTAACGTTTTATAGACACCGAATTCAATACAAATAGTGAAATTTAGTAATGTTTGATTGACTCCACATCTGAGTACAAATATAAAGCTGCCAACACACGGTAGGGGAAAGATCCTCTATGTACCTACGCATAAATCGACCAGTTGCTTAGCGTTAGTGGACCTATATGTGTAAATCTATTTGTATTGATATTCAGTATTTGAAATTACCTCTGCCTTTTGAATATAATCTTGAACTAAGTGTTAAGTATTTCATGATACGGCATAGTCTTCACGTTTCATTTGGTACAATCTGATAATGTATCTAAAGCCAATTTGAGTGAGTTCGAGGCAGCGGAAACCTTCTTTCACCTGTATAACACAGAAAATATAGCGTTTATTTTTTTTTGAAGTCTATCGCTTTTTATGTTAATTTCATTAATGAGTTTAGTGATGTTTGAATCAGGGCTAGAGATACATCCGTTCCCGTTTATTGTTATAAAAAAGAGCTTTTGCCAGACAGAAATATTCGCGTGCTTTGAATGAACCAAGTTATTTTTTGGCACTCGAATTTCGCGAGACCAGCTTCATCTATAGAGCGATAGATGCAGAGTCAACCAGACTTTTGTGTATCCTAATGCTGACGGTCTTATTTTTCTATCGGTGCACTCTTTATAATTGATTAAGGTTTTTGTCATTATCACAAGTACAAATATAACCGCTTTAGTTTTTATAGTGCTAATACTCGTAACTAAATCAGATGTGACATCAACCTCGTAGGATTCTCGTGATAGCAGAGATGTAGAAATATTAGAAGTCTCTGGTGATAGTGACCAGTGCATATACTAGCTAGTTCTCGTTTCGCTCTATTTTCTGCCGTGTAATGATATGGTCGGGGAATTAATTACCGCTATATATTAGCATCAATTCGTGTCAGTTGTCTCGTTCTTGGATTTCTACATGAAGATCTTACACGGATAAGAAACAAGAGGCGGAGTTTTGGGCGGAAATGGCCGAGGGCTCGATCGGAAATGGCCGAATGATCATGGTTACTAACGATACGTAATGACTTGACGAAGAAATTGTCAGTTTTCTTTATGTATTGATCAGGCAGACAATTTGATTAAGTCTACCATCGCACTTGTCCGCAGGGAAAACACCGGTTCTCTCATCCATTTAAGTTACCTATTGTATAACTTTATCGTTACGTCATCTAATGAAAACAAGGTAGACAACTATCGAGGATTTCATTAAAGTTATTCAACAAATAGAGAAAACAAAACCTAAATACAAAATGGTGCCTGGCGTCCTTTTATAATGCCTTTAATGATTGGCGAGCATAGTATTTACACGGGAACAATCCTGATGTTTTGACCATTCCAAAGGTTTTGTTTTCGTTTGTAGTGTAAGTAAATTTCACTGGATTATCTTGTTTCCGAGTGATTTGTTGAATAATTGTTGCCGTTAAAACGCTATATCATAGCTACATACACCTGTTATGCTTGTTGTTTCAACTGATTCTACGGCTTTTCACTGGTACTTAACGCCTTGAAAACGGTTGGAATTTTGACTCATATTCATACATTTTGTTATTCAGTCTGTACTCCGATGTAAAAGAAAGTTGGAATTTTTTTTTTTAAATTAATAAAATGAATTTTTAGGATAGATGTCAAATATGTAGTGATGTATGAATTGAAATATGCGATTGACAGTGTATTTATTTATAATACAGATCTTGTATTAGCATATAAATTTGAAAAAGGTTATGATCACTACAACCAATGGTATAGATAACAACACATATAGGGTATATCTTATCATTACGAGATACAAAATGTAGGATTGAATAAAGCTAAATGTACAATTAAAAATGAACTAAGGAACCAACTTTACTCCATCGCTTCAAATAATATTCTACGATTTAATCACGGTGGCTCAAAGAAGTACTTTTGAAAATAATTTGATTAATATGAGTTGTAAAAGAAATCAATAATATTATCATAAAATGTCAAGAGCCGATTGACTTTTTAGACAAAATGAGTAGACGTCATGTGTTTACATGGTTACGTATATGATAAACAGTGTATCTTTGTCATTATAAAGTCAACAGAAGACGGGTAGACATTGACAGATGGTTCCAGAGCATAATGAGCCACCTGAACATCCTTAATACCTCCCAACTGTTGTTGTTGTTGAAACATGTCACTCTCTCTTTCTTAAATGATATTCCTATAACACAACATAAGTTCAATTCAATTCACTTTCTTTAGTTTCAAAAACCCACGATCCAAGTACAATAGTAAAGGACTAGGCGGACCCGAGTTTAGCACAAACTGCTCAATTTTGCTTCATTTTAGCGTTGAAATGGATTCAGAATTTCACCTGAATTGTAACGAGAGTGATTCTTGACATTTCTTGTCCGGTTGTTTTTACATTTTCTGTCAGGGGTATTGTGTTAAATTCTAAAGTACCTACGGAATCCGGATAGGAAGCATCTTAAACTTTCAAAACCCATGTGACATTTTATGATTAATGGGGCTTGCCTCATGGTGGAGTGCTGTTGAAACATTTAACATTTGAATTCCCTGGGTGTTATTAATTTTACATTAATGATGACGGGACTTTTTAAAACGTTTCTTTCACGTTGCAAATCTTGCACAAAAGCTGACAACAATGGGAGGGTCCCATTGCATTCAAGGCTCGTGTCCAAGATATGCAGATAGGGATTTGAATGCGAATTTCCATAATTACACAAAATGGGAATTTAATAAACATACCGTTATCAATTGTCAATTTCGTATTTTTAGCATTGTCCTGTTCAGAAAGGTAGGATTTCAGCTGGGGGAGACAAACAAACAGAGGGTGGAGTAAGACCAACCCACTAGTTGTTGGGTACGGTTTCAACAAACATAGGAAGATTGTGTTACCTTTTATGTTTTTACCGGGATGTCGAAGCTGACCAAAAGGTGTTGTTACTTTGTTGACTTATAGTATGATTTGAGACAAATTGTCCATTAATTTGACCATTGATTTGGACATAATGGCTCAACATGCGACATGTGTCCAGATGTTGAAAGTCGGCCTTAGAAACACTATAGGATATCAAAGTTATATTTGTATCAGTCTCCTCCTTTGAAAACAATCATTTGAACTTTCTTAATAGCATTGTAAAGCCATCATTACAGTGTACCCAAGGCTGCATGTGTTGATGTTAAGTGTGAGTGCTTGTTTAGTGAAAATGCACGTTGTTGTGCTCTAAGCAGAGACAGCAAATTGCATATCAAATACACAAAACATCTTTTTACAACTTTATAAAATCGATCATTGTATTTTAATTTTCTTTTCGAATATATAATATATTAATTATTAAACAAATATATTTCTCAGCATGAAATAAATATTTACTTACGTATAATTTAAAACTCAAGTATGACTTCACCCTCTGAGTTCAGAATACACAAATTCCAAATCGATATATCCAGCACTGTGTCTTTAGTTTTGCAACACTAGCATAGTCCAACTGTCAACTCACACTTTGATTTGTATGCCTAACGTGACACGGTTAAATTTTCACTTTAGTGACCAAGAGTAAATCAGAGTACATAGTTCTGGCCTAGTGGTCAGTGCAGCCTTAGGTGGTCAGAACAACAACCCACTGGTCAATTTTGTGTTGTTAATAGAATGGGTGACAGGGTACGGAGAAAGAAAGTCCGCCGTGCTGGTCGAGTAGTGACCATTCAATAGCACAGTGTGAGTAATAGCACGTAATTCAGTCTTAGATAATAATCATAGATAGAAATATCTTCCTCGTGTAAAATAATAAAAACATGTAACAAGGACTAAATTGACATGTAAGCTACCTTGTTATTAGTTCGTGGGTCAGTGAATGAATCATCATCAGTGGTCAATTGATGACCAGTTGTGTCAACCTAATCCAAAGGTGTCCAGCGATATTTTGTTAATTGTTAAAAGTTTTTGCTCTAAGGTATATACCGCAATAAAAACCTGAATATATTTTAATACAAGTTATGCTCGCTGTTGAAGAATATAAATTGCATAATGATCGATCTGGGGTTTACCTTACAATAATTTTAACGCCCGAGAACAATGCGCTATACGTTTAATGGAGTGGTCAGTAAAAGAACAAGTCCGAACCTTACCGTGACTTAGTGATAGGTGAGATAAGTACTCATTTCTTATTGACTTGTAAATGTCCGCGTAATGATCTTATATTATTACATGCTGTGTATTTATCTTTCAACTTTACCGTTACAAAAGCACGTCCAACATGCATTTTACACGGGCTTTGTCAATAAACACATTCCTAGATGGCATTATTTCGGGACATACATTCCAATATTTTCTAACTTTTTCCTTTTGTACTTTTTTTACTCTATAGCTGCGTTAAAAACAATAGTGGAGAATCTGTCATGCATCCATCATACATTCTATAGACGAGAAATGAACAACAATGACGCATTCAACTCTGATTTTAGAAATATTTTTTCAATTTTCTCCGTTTCTTCACGGATCTACTAGTCAATGTTGTGGTTTCTACGATGTATATAACCTAAACATGTTTGTTATTTGAATTCGACATGTGTATTTGCATGTTATTATTATTATTTATTGGTTTTTAATCACCGTAACGGTAGTCCAAGTCGTTAAGAATAATTTCGTCGTCTCGTATACAAATAGAATGTAATGATATATTACTATAAATGCTGAATATTAACATTTATTATCCACAAGGATTGGTAGGGGACTTTCAGTCAACGAAAATTGTAGAATGAGTCGTAGTTTCTAACCAAATTATTTAATTACCTTTAAAAGATAAGAACGCATAAAATGGCGATATATTTTTTAAAAGCAGCGCATGGGGTGCATATAAACACAATTGACCGACCGTACGTGTTTTCTGTCGTTTCCTCATAGAATTTAAAGAAAGGGAATTGGGCGGCCCGGTGCTCGAGTTGTTTATAAAGCTCAATCACAGATCGAGCACAAACGGATTTAATCAAATTAGTACCTCAATGCAAAATTTTACTGAGCTGTTGAATAGCGTAAAGTCTAAATGTATTTTCAAATAGAGGAAATGAAGTTGTGAATGTTAATACACCTCCAATGGCCAGGTCACCTTTACAACGAAGCAGCGGGAGTGCTTCCCCGTGTAGTAAATAGAATATTTAGCAATATGGCATTTCAAAATTAGAGAAATTAAATGCAATGAGTTGGAATATCTGCCGTTCCAATGTGGTGCTCGCGCATGCATGTGCATTGAAACGGAATGACGCTTTCAGAGAGAACGTCCATTTGTTATTAGGCTTACTGCAGCCAGGTGCACATCCTATAAAGACTTACAATTACTTTGGTTACCAAACGGAACTTCTGTTGTCCAAATTCTTTCACATTTCTGGAGATATAGATTAATTAGGAATTAATAGATTATCTTGGTATAACCTAGGTTGCCATTCGTTTAAGTCTCTCTTGTGCGTCGCGTGTCAAGAAATGGGCTAACTGTGCTTGAAGTTATGTGGGTCAATATTGACAGAACGATTCTCGATAATTCATGGCAACAGTTGTATTTAATACATTTAATTGAATATTTCCGTTAGTCTAACCTCATTTTGTCTTCTGTACGTATATCTTAGAATGCCATTATAGTATCTTGCTTTTTATGCCGTATATGTTTTTTACCAAACGATGCAAAAGCACAGTTGAATACAAAAGCAACGCTAAGATTTAATTTAGAGAAAAGACCATTGAGTTGTTAAGTTTTACTTTTTTTAATGTAGAAAGAATTATATTCAAATAAGATGTAGTTCTTTAAAGCAACATGCACACGCATTGCACGCAATTACATCACATATGCTAATAATTCATAGAAATGAGAAACCTGGATTTGCGAGTTAATAAGACTTTGGTTAAGAAGATAATAATTAGGTGTGAATTCCATAGAAATAAAAAAGGATTAATATAGTTGCCGTACGTTTTATTGTCAATACTCGTTCTTTTCTTAGCTTCAAACAATTTATACATTTATGTAGAAATTCTTGGGCGACTTAACCCGGATAACCCTATTCTCTCTGTGCCATGATTGTATAGCATTATAAGATAATCCATTTATTCGTGTCCTTAAAGATAATTAAAAGCACAGATTTGTGAACGTTACCTCAGCAAGGTGTCTTTCATGTTTGCTATATTGTGTCCATTTCTAATGCAATTTTTGAATTAAGCTTAACACTGCTAGGATAAAGCATTTCATTATGAACGTATTGAAAATATTTGATTTTCTATACACCTGTAATTGTACGTGGTAAGATTATGGTCACGTGAACATGACTTTATAATTGAATGGAACCACCTGGGTTAACAAATATAAGTAAAACATCGTTCTTCAAAACGAAACATAGGTACATTTGTATTAAAATAAGTCTTTTACACATTTATTCAGAATAATGAAAATAACATGGTGGGAATAAGTCAATTATTGTGTTTATACTTCTGTTATAGAAGACATACATTCGTAGATGTAGATACCAAATCTTTTTAAATGTAAAAACGTTAAAACTTCGTGCGTGATGGTGACAATTCAGTTTAAAATTGTGTATCACATTTCTACATATGATATTGTTATATGCTCAACACATGATAAATAAACAAAATTGAATGTGAACAATCCAGATATGCTGATATTCTCATGTTTATATACATCTTTTGTTACTTACCTAGGCATGCAAGGGCCCTGTTCGATGATATTCCTATTTTTGCCGTTTAATAAAAGTCTGCACATAAACAGTTAGTACTAACCATGTCATCATCACCAACAGAAAACAAATTGAAATGTGTTAAAATCTAAGTGCTGTGGTTGACGTCGGCCTGTAGTAATGATGTACATCGCTGTGTCTTTGGGCTGTAAAGCACCTGTTGCAGTGCTTATTGATTGCATTAACGTATATATACATGTATAGTACACCGTTAAATTGTTTAGAACACCCATATTTAATATTTTTATATGCAGTGTATATAACGAGATATAGCAAGACAATCAAAGGTGTCGTATTCTATTACACCAGCGTTTTATAAGTTTATCTTCAGGTTTTCCAACTATAACAAAACACCAGTTCGTGATATGAATATATTAATTTTTTTTAAACTTTCATGTGTCAGATGAAATTTGCATTTCTAGATTTAAGATGCTTAATATAACCAGAAACTTGTCTACGGTTTTTCTAGGTGAATTGATAACAATGATATTTGTAGCTTGTAAATATGTAAAGAACTTACATTTATATGCAACAGACCAATGTATGTTCACAAATTATCGACTGTTAGCTTTAATACCAGTAATAACCAAAGTATACAGGTGAAATAAACAAATGCGTAAAAGGAGAGGTGTACACATTTTAATTGCACATCTATATAAAATAAATATCGTAATACTAGACAACTACAGAAACGTAAAACCAAGAAAAAATGTTTTTGTTTCATCTTGAATCAAAATACCGGTTATAAATCAAAATGAGTTATGCGACATTTAACAAAGCGAGGCCAAATGGGCCTGGGCGCGTTCATCTTATTACATGTGTAACTTACATTTAGCGACATTCTTTATATTGTATGATATGAAAGAAATGCTGTTAGCGCAACATTTCATGAAAATTCTATCAATAATTCTTGATATAAAGTTGAAATGAGTTCGACAACGCCAGACACACTATTGGTAGGTGAAAATGCAATGATCATGTACATTAAGTGTAGTGAATATGACCATATTTGAAGAAGTTCGACAACGTAACAATCTTGAAAATCTAAACAGTAGCTCTTTTAACAAGAGATCGAAAAGGTTTCAGTTAATAGAAGTTGCTAACTCGGAGCTACAATGACAGACGGTTCTAAAAGAGAACAATGTTACGACGATTATCTATATATTTCGTGAACATCGTACTAACTTCCATTGACAAGAAGTCGAAAAGGTCTCAGTTAGTTAGGTGCTCCAGACTGAAAGGAGTGCACTATTGTAGGACAGTAGCAATAAAAGAAACTTCTTTAAAAAGTTTCGTAAAAATCAAACCAGTAATACTTGACAAGATGTCGAAAAGGTCTAAGGAAGTCAAAGCACTCTTCTCAGCTTCGGCCGTTTCCGTGTACTTCATCTCATACGCGTACCAGCACGGTGACCTAGTGGTTAGGGCGTTCGCTTCCTGCTGGTAGACTGGTGCTAGAATCCCATGCCGTGGGTTCGAATCCCGGTCGCGTCAAAACCTAAGACGTTAAAATTAGGCAATCTTCTCGCTCCCTGCTAACCGCTCAGCATTACTGTGTAAAAGGAGGACTGACTGGCTCGGTGTCAGGATAATGTGACCGAGTGAAGTATCATGTCAATGTGTCTGCGACGTGATATTTCAGAGAGACAGCACTATAAAGTCGCCATAAGTGCGCACTGTCGCAAGCAGACACTGTCTCTATATGACCTATACATGAGTTAAAGGGACGCTAAACCGCAATAAAACAAATTTTTAACTTCATTACTTTTTCTTGAAGAAATATATATTGTTCACTATATTTTCAAAATATAAAACATTGAAAAATGTGATTTTAATAGATTCTACAGCTGTAAGTATTTCTGGAGATGAATTAATATTTCTTTTTCTAGGGCTAAAAATGGAAATTCTTATAAACTGGTAAGCCTAGAGCTTAATACTCTTGCATGTGTAGTCCTTGGAGTATGGAGAACTAAATTAGTTCTGTGAGTGACCTTGGTATAAAAATTGGTTATATCTTTTGGAGTCAAAAGTCCATCCCTTGAGCAAAAAATATTGATAACAAAAAAGTTATTACATTTCACTTTAAATATTTTCACTGCTTCTCCACACTGAACATATTTCAACCAAATTTTGCGAAAACATCCTTGTAGGAAGGGCATTCAGTTTTGTTCAAAGTTAGGAACTCATTTCCTGATTTATGATTTGCCGACAGGCTTTTAATCGTAATTTTAAATAAATAGTAAAGCTGGATTATTCTTTTTACAAATCTTGAATGAAGACAATCACCCATTGAAAGATTGTTACTTTAATAGCCTGTGTTATTTCACCTTATTGTGTTATATTATAGTATAATAAATACCAACATTATATACTGCTGAGTTATTAAAGGTCACAAATAATGGAAACAACAACACTTAAAGAACAGCTCTAGTAGATCTTCTAGAAGAAAGTACAGCTGTAGTAGATCTACTAGAAGAGTTATTAGTGATATAATATTTAGTGGATGGTTATTGATAAATTTTAATTATGTGATATAAGATTTTTAGATTTTAATTATGTGATATCAGATTTTTAGATTTTAATACTGTATGTGCTTGGGTGCATGCATGTGATATGATATATTTAGATTTTAATTATGTGATATAAGATTTAAAGATTTTAATACTGTATGTGTGTGCATGAGTGTTATTTAATTATGTGATATAAGATTGTAAGATTTTAATACTGTGTGTGTGTGTGTGTGTGTGTGTGTGTGTGTGTGTGTGTGTGATATAAGATTTTAATACTATATATATATAGTACATACATATATTACACTAACATTAACATGATAGTCTGAGACTAGTAAATTTTAATACTGTATGTGTGTGCATGAGTGTTATTTAATTGTGTGCAAAAAATCATTAAATAGCTATATAAGCTGGACAGGGTTATCGCATAAAATCTCTCTTTTTCTAAATTATTTTACAACCTGTCTATTAAGCTGAGAAACACCAATACTGTACAGTATGAACACTTTCATCTTCTGTGAGTCAGGAAAATGCATCACTTGTTTGACGAGTTCCGAGTTAAAACATGTTTTTTTAGTCCATCTGGACCAAAGGTCCAAGGTGGACTTTTCTCATACAAATCCCCTCTGTCAGCTGTCCGTCCGGCGTCCGTCCGTTGTAAACTTTTCATATTTTCGACTCCTTCTCCTAAACCACTGGACCAATTTTTTCCAAACTTGGTAGGGAATATCCCTAGGGGAAGGGGATTCAGAATTGTTAAAATGAAGGGGCTGGGCCCCCAGAGGGCACCACTAGGGGGCCTAAAGGGGGAAAATTTGACAAAACTTCAAAAATCTTCTTCTAATAAACTAGAAGTCCTAGAGCTTAATGTTTTGGTATGTAGTAACTTTAAGGCA
>JAUMGZ010161859.1:0-16166 GCA_032359645.1 Pododesmus macrochisma
TATACTTCATGGCGCTGTAAATCATCTCAACAACTAACCGCAAACATCAATTGTCAATAAAAATCCAAACGAGTAAACAAACAAACAAACAATAGCCGCATCAAACAATTCAATACCAAAATTAAAGGAAAAACATTGACGTCATGAAGACAACTTATCAATGCGGACTGACTTAAGAAGGTCAGCCAACAATGATTATTTTCTTAAGATTGTACTCTTTTACATATAAACTATTTATCGACACTAATTTTAAACTCCATGTTTATGCAAGCAACGGTTTTCTATGCATCCGTTTCAATTGCTTTAATGAGTTTTTCAAATAGTTTGTACTGCAGAACTATTTTTAAAAGATTATAATGAACATTTATCTATTCAATATAACAAATGTAATATAATAATTCTATCAAATTCTATCAAATTCTAAGAGTAGTACAAGACGCAGTGGTATATAACAAAATATGAAATGAAAAACACTCGGAAGACTCAAACAGTCACCACCAGAATGAACAAGTAAAATGAGAAGGGCCTTTAAAAATGACATTAAACCAACTAAATGAGTGAGATGACCTCGCTTTAGATCCAAACTCCAAAACAACCGTCATCAACGGACTCGAAGGGGAAACTGAATTAAGACTAGACAAGAACTCGACAAAGGGGTTCGGGGAGATGGGGTGTGTAATAATCACGATGGTTATACAGGACAAAAACCAAACCCAACAATACTATATAAACTTTATGATAACAAATATGATATAGATAAAGTGAGATGTATAACAAATAAATATAATATAGTAAACGGTAGAAAAACAATATGTAAGCCACCCGCTTTGAATTTAAGTTCATAAAGTATTAGAATTGACACAATAGATTAAAACTTCAAAGTACTTCAGTATGACATAAACATGATGAGTGGATTCAACGGTCGAAAGACTTAGACAAACTAACAATAACTGCATCAAACAATTCAGCACCAGCATAAAACGAAATTAATTGACGTCACAACAATCTCCATGCGGACCGACTTAGGACGCTCACCCAGCACGAAATCAGGTAATAACAAATACATAAACTCAAGGCAAAAGGAAACAAATTCGACATTTAAAAAATAATTTGCTCAAATTGTACTGATTTGACTCTTGGAAAGACCAACTTCTATAGAAAGTCATGCGCTTCCTTTCTTTACCTTGCCGCTTTTGGACAACAGCATGTGCCCTCTCCGTTGGTCCTTGGTATTTATTTATCAAAGAGTTGTTATGGAAAACAGAATGTATTTTCCTTTTCTATACCTTGCTGCTTTTAGACAACATCATGTGCTCTCTACATTGGTCATAGTCATGTGTTTATCTAAGAGATGTTACGGAACACAAAATGCACATTTATGACTAAACTTTGATATAATGTCCATGTCAAAACAATTCCTATAACTTAAAACGAATCTGATGAATATTAAATCCATCGGTATGGCTTTGTTCCCAGTTTAATCATTGTTTCTGTAATAATATACTGCTAACACGAAGATTCGCCATGTAACACTATTCCATGTCAATCAATATATCTGTGTTTGCGATTTTTTTAAAGATAAAAATAGATAGGTGTGTAAATTTGATAAATAGTTCAGTTGTCCCCGGGCTTAACATGTAGTACATGCTCGTCTGTGTGCGGTATATATATACCAGTTCGTTTTAAGTTATATGTAATTTATTAGATTTATCTTTCCTACGCCTGTGATGTTAATTAACGCGGTAATTAACCAGCCGCAAATACAAATTTTACAATTAATCTATTTAAATGTTGCTCACAGAACTAGGTCATAAATGCAGTATTTTCGATAAGAGGCTTTCTGCCTTTGAGTTTTAAAATTTCTACTAGGTAAATATATATTAATATATTCTTATAAGTAATAAATGATACCTTTTCTGTATATTCGCCTATGGTTCACCAGCTATGGCCTACTGTATTCATTAGCTAGTTAATATAAAATCGTCAACACATCTTACATCCAAAGGAGCCAAACAATCGACGTAAAACCCAATGGAATGGTACCTAAATTATAAACAATACCCATTTAAACAAAGTTACAGAAGAATCAACAAAATACTATTTGACTGAGAAAATGAGGATGTTTACATTTCCTACATTAAATTTAATAATACAAAAATGCAATCTGGAAGATGCCTCAAATAAATATGATATTTATAAGAGAAAAGAGACAATACACTTTGTGAGACACCCTGTCCCGAATTCTAGTTCTAGCTTCGAAACAGCCGTCATATAATAAGATTAAAAGACTGACTGACTGAATAATACAAGAAGAAATAGGATCAACAGAACACACGTTATTGACAAACAAACAGTAACGTCATTAAAAAGTCACCACCAGAAAGAATCAAAGGAGCGGATAGTCAGAATTTTATTAAAAATCAAAAGAGACGAGTACCTATGTCGAACACTCTTTGTAGCCAAAATTACATTACACTCACCTGCTATCACTTTTTACAACGTCAGCGTTCTACGTGATTATAGTCTTAATTATCATTGAAAAAGTGACATCCGTAAATAATACATAATTATGTGGTTCTTAACAGTTTAACAAGACGAGTAAAAAAGGGTCAAATGTGACAAAGGACAAGTATTAAATAAACTATTTTTGTTAATTTTACTAGTTAAACTGTCATATATTACATAACGTCATATACAGTAACAGCTAAAAGAAAGTAACAAATGTAAGGAATAAAATATTTAACGGTGTTAATAAATTTGAAATCATGAAATTACTGCGGCTGTTTTATGTCTCTTCTCGATTATATACTGTTGTCGCTTAAAGCTTCAACAGCAACGATCTGCAGTCTAGAAGTCAGGATCTTTATTCAACGATAAAATGAATTCTAATTAAATATATTTGGTGATGTCTAGTCTTCGAAATTGACTTGATTGATACGTTTATTGGGAGAATGGGATCGTTAATTTGATTGTATTTTTCATTTCTCTCATCATTTTCGTTTTCTCTCAACAACGAAGAAACAAGAAGCTTATCAATCATTACGTTTTACACATAATTGATATGTGTGAATTCATTAGTGTATTAAACGACAGGGTGAAAAACTTATGAATCATTGAAACTGCGACAATATAAAACCGCAAAAAGTGAGTGATAAAATCATAAACACAATTACAGCCTACATTTTATATGATTGTATTCTACGGATATTTTCATTCTTTCATATATTTTGACCGTTTGTAATTTTAAAGATTATCATTTATCATAAATCTTTAGTGTAAATTGATTTAACAGAAAATGGTTTTTCATAAACCTGGTTTGTGTATTTTCATGTGCTGTTAATGCAATTTGATATCAGTTGTGATTCCGACGTCGTTCTACATAACTGAACAAAACTTCATTTCGAGCAAAATATCAATATTATCAATTTTGGAAGATAACCAGCGCGATGGCTCAGAGGTGGAGCATTCGCCACGTGATCCGGTAGGCACTGGTTCGACACAAGCAGACACACACCGTCTCGAAATTACCAAAACATGAGTTAAAGGGACACTTAACCACAAAAAAAACCCCAACAAACAAACCATTTTAAAGATTACTATCTCTCGATAAATACGGAGTATTAGCATTGAACAAATGCATACTTTTATCTTTACAAGAGTACACAATTATTATTAATCTCAAATTTATTTAAAAAAAAAAAAGAAATAGCCACATTAAGTTTGTAATCCTATCTATCCAGACTCGAAATTAACGTCTAGGAGATACGAATAATCCTATAAGAACGTATCATGTATAGATACCATTACGATGCTGTATTGATTGCTGAACACTCCATTATATTTGTCATTCTTACGGTACTATCCTTCTAGACACTGCCAATAAACAACCCATGTATCCATGTAGAGGAGAGACTACATTAACACCACGAAGCGACCATGTAGAGGACAGACGACCCTTGCATAGACAGCGGCCACACAATGTCGACAACACGAGTGACAAGGTCGGGTTGGTGGTACTTCAAATTCCAAGGTCAAGGAATTCAAAGAGTTCAAATAAGCTGACAAGATGGATAAAGGTAATTAGTTGAGCTATAAAGGAATAAGTAAATGAAATGACATTTTGGGGATTTACACACGGTAGACAATAGTGAAACCGGATATCAATAAATTAAGATAGCAAATCTACTTACTTTCATTTATATACTTTGTGAATTTTATGCTATACCTTTATGTTCAGTGATGCTATTAACAGGAAATGGCAAATGATCACCCTTTCACAGATAAACAAGTGCAAGATCATTTCAGAAGGCAATTGTGAAAAAGACGATATTAACGAAAAGGAGCAGCGCAAACAAACTAAACATTTACTTCACAAGACTTTAATACCAAAGATACTGCCATAAGACAATTAACTATCATTGTCATATTTTTTTTTTACTTCGTTTGGTTTCATGGTGGAGATACAAGAAAGACTTACCGGGCAGCGGATACTTAGTTTAGAATTAACTATCACTGTTTGACTGTCGTAAGAAAATCAAGAAGTTGTCCTATAACCACAATACCAATAAAATTAAAAATGTATATTTGTTTTACTATATTAGTCACAAATTCTAATTGTGACATATGTTTCTTTTTTCTACTATGGAAAGGGTTTCCTTATACCGAAATGACACGGAAACATCGTGGCGGGTGACACATGTGTAGCAGAAAAACGCTTATAGTTTTTCAATAGAGGTTCATGATGATTTGAGTTAATAAGTTTGGTTTTGTTCTTTTTTCGTTTTGCGTCCAATGATTTTCCTTTTATTTGCCCACGTTCATGGACTTACGTCTTTTGAATATCCTCTAGGTTAGTCGGATATACTTCTCTTTCTTAATTTTTATTGAAAGTCTTTTTATGTAAATATTAAGGTTTGATTTTTTATACAAGTTTTATTCTTTCTGTGATCATCCGTAAGTTTGTATCCTTAAGTATTCTAATGACTTCTAGTTTCATGCGGGAAGTTGGAAGGTTGAGGCCTCATTAATCGGTTTAACCACACCGCCTGGTTTCGTGCTGGTTGACAGTCCTTAGTCGGTCCGCATGGATTAGTAGTCTTGAGGATTGTTCTGATGTCAAGTTAATTCCTTTCATATTGGTGCTTAATTGTTATTGCAGCCATTGTTTGTTATGTCTCTGGTTCTGTTGATTCCACTCATCCTGTTTTTTAATACATAGTGACGACCTTACAACTTATATTGGTGCATACACAATGTTATGCTCTTAATAAATAAAAACAGAGACGGGACTTAAGTTAATATATTATCTAAACGGGACAACTAACCACGTAAGGTTGTACAATATTAAACCCGTGACGACGGTCATAGACATAAATCCATGGTAATGGTCAAATCAAAGGAAAACGGTGAACGCACACAGACAAAATAACCATATACACGATTATCAACTTCAGAAGGAAATATCATAAACTTCTATTAAAACAGAGGAGCGAAACAATACAAAAAATGATATCTGAAACATGCTCCCGATAAGAATGATATTCATATGAGTACAACAAACAATCTGAAACATGCCCCCGATGAATATGAGATTCATAAGAGGAAAGAGTTATTACTCCGTGTGAGGCACATCGTCGCGAACTCCTGATCGAAGTAGCCGTCATAATTGGACCATATAGAGAAAACTATTTGAGAATAGACAGGACTTCGGTAAATCAAAGCTACAGAGCCAAAGGGAAAATGGTGACAAAAAATCACGATGGTAATGATGTACAAGGTGTCCACGAAGGAGTAAGCGTTTAGTAAGAAAATATCAACCAAGGTTTACCACGAACGGCAACGATCAATACCGACATCTCATCGTTGATGCATAAGAAACAAATAACTTTGAATAGGCAATACCCCGATAAACAAAATCCGGGGATGTTAGCAAGCTCGAGAGATGTAATGAGTCGACCCCGGTAACATAAACAAAATGGTCAAGGCCATAAACCTAATTGTTTGAACACACAATCAAACAAGAGGCCCATCGGGCCTTAACGTCCATCTGAATTGGCATTTGTATACTTGTGACCCTAGAGTCATGCCTTGAACAATCTTGGTTCTCCATGCCCTAAAGTTACTACAAACCAAAACATTAAGCATTAGGCCTTCTAATTATTTAGAAAATTTTTGCAATTTTTTCAAATTTTTCCTCTTTTGGATCCCAAAGTGGCGCCCCCTGGGGCCCGAGCCCCTTTGTGTGAACACATATGAATTCCCTTTCTCCAAGTAATGACTTCTACAAAGTTTGGATTGAATTGGTCTAATAGTTTTGGACAAGAAGTCAAAAATGTGAATAGTTAACTATTTGTTATAGTGTTGAACGTTGACCCGAACACGCGTAACCTTTTTTGACCCAAGAATCACGCCTTAAACAAACTTGGTTCTCCAGGCCCTAAAGTTACATTGTACTACATACCGAAGCATTAAGCTCTAGGCCTTTTAGTTTATTAAAAGAAAAGTTTTGAAGTTTTGAAAATTTTACCCCTTTTGGCCCCCTTAAAGTGCCCCCTAGAGGCCAAGCCCCTTTATTTGATCTGAATCTGAATCCCCTTCCCCTAGGGAAACTTCCTGCCAAGTTTGGATGAAATGGGTCCAGTGGTTTAGGAGAAGAAGTCGAAAATGTGAAACAGTTGCGACAGACGCCGGACGACGGACAGACGACGGACAGACGACGGACGGGATTTGTTTGAGAAAAGTCCACCTTTGGTCCAGATTGACTAAAAAAGCGTTTCATAAAAGTCACCTGGACAGCTGTTATAGAGAATCAAGTTTTTAGATTTAGTCGACAGAGATTACGATATGATATAGTTTTATATAATAAAAAGACAAACAGACTGACCGAATTAACGATTTGTTTGTAAAGCAACCCAAAAGTCCAAGCACACACATTGAAATGATGTAACACTATAACATGTATTCATTGACTATAACTTTACATGAAGTGACGAAAAATGTGGTATCTCGTGTCTAATTAATAATGACAGGATAAGACTAAAAAAATGACGATTATCATGCAATTACATAACATCCCATTGTTCGATCTTTACATTGTGATTTTATGGCGGCTTAGTGAAAATAAAAATCCAGTTTCCTGGAATTGCCATCCTGTCATTCACTTAATATATGACATAAGAATAATATTTGTCTGGATTTCATCTTAATTACGGAGTAAGAATGCTTTCATTTTAAATGTTTGATTGCTGTATATCGATGAGAGGTACCGTAAATAGGGTTCCAAAGAAAGTTGTACACGTATACATCAGCAAATTACAGCACCGTCATTTATTGTGTACAATTTAGCTTTGATTTAACACTTCAATTTCAATATATTTTTTTACAAACATGAATTGGGCAGCAGGCAAGCCTATTTGAGCCCTCTCCTTGAACGGTTACAGATAACAAACATATACATATTAAATATAAAGTGTACACTCACTCACAAAAACAAGTGTAAATGTATATCAACACTTAATATTCTATTTAATAATATTTTGTTTTCATTGACTTTTACTTGTTAATGTTAAACAACCAATGAGGACTACATTGTTGGTGACCGTTTGTAGCAGGAATTGTTCAATCTCTTGATAGTGTAAAAAGCGTAATGAATAAATGAATAAAAAAATTATAATGGAAAGAGGTGAACTGTCTATCATAAAGAATAGCAATTCAGAATATTCAGGAAAGTATAAATCTTATCGCGAAACTCATTTACACATTGTTTTGTCTTTCTGTTTGTATTCATAAAGGTTCTGTAAAGCATGTGGTGATCAATGAGCAAGACAAGTTGAATTTGCAGATCGAAATAAGTTGACAAACATAGTCCGAATGAAGCAAAGCAGCACCAGAATAAACAGGCATTAAAATGGCGTCACAACAATCACCAAGACTACATTAATTCACGCGAACCAATTTAGGACTGTTATCCAGCACGACACTTATTATTGTGATTGAACCAGTTTTGAAGACCTCAATATAAGTGACATATTTATGGTTCATACACATGGTGACGTATGCTTCTTTTTGAACAGTGGAAAGGGTTGCAATACATCGGAATGACACGTAAGCATCGCAGCGGGTGACACATGTGCAGCAGGAAACGTTTACCATATCGCGAGCAACTGGTTTCGCTTCAAGTTTGTAATAGATGTTTTCTTTATTAGATAATCAATATATGTTTAGTTATTGTTTCTGTGTGCGTCACACGATTTTATTGTGTTTGCCAATGTCCATGAACTTAGAATATCGTTTTGGATTTCGTATTTACTTCTTTAACGCGTATTTATAGATTTACAAATTTGCAATTGAAAACGTAGCTAAGAAGCACTTAAGGTACATCACTGGCTAAAATATGGTTAATGCTTAAAGAACACACACACACACATACACACACACACACACACACACACATACACACACACACGTTAAAAGAGACACTGATGAAAAATTAATGTGTTCAAAGAGGGCACAAGAGAAAAAAACAAAGTCACCTAAACTGCAAGATTAAAAAAGATCAAACCGAAAATTTGGAACCGATCGAGAGTACATACTTCAGTGAAGTGTCATAGGAAACGCCAAAAATGGCTGAAGTAATGGGTATTGTATCAGTGATAGCTTAGAAATAATAGACAATGCGAACTCAAAATTAAAAACCAGATGTACGGATATCAGGACCGAACATTCTAGATTCTTGGAGTTCTTCATTATGTCCCAGTTGTTTTTTAGAAACGTGCAAAGTAAGAGTTAGAGGCGGTTTATACTCATGATCATGTCTGTAGTGCGTCGCACTATAAGAGGACCATTGCTACGTTACGTTAAGCCCCAATTAAACAAACAATTAAGTAATTTTCTTACAATTTTTGAAGCAATCAAAGATACTTCGGGTTGTTTTAAGTGTCCTGGAATCGGTGAACGAGATCTCCATGCAATGTCCCTAGTTTCTGAATATTCACGGACATACTGAGGTTTTCATATTTCAAACAAATATCTTGATAATTGCTATAAAACTGGCCAAAAGTGTTACGTGGTAAATTATATCGACACCCTGTGAAATGAGCTCGTTGGCTAGGTCAACCATACGGGAATACATGTCGGTGACATTAGAACAAGCTAGGTTATATGGAGTCAGCTGAGAAATATAACCAGAATAAATGAGATACGTAAATCAGGATCATTTGATGCTAAATGAGCATTCAAGTTTTTTCTTCTATCGGAATTTAAACCGAAAAGGCAAAAGTGAATCTAATTCATTTATTATAAAAACATAAGTAAGGAAGCCAACAAAATCTTGAAAGTACGCATTTTTCCTATGCTAAATAAGACGAAGCTTCTATTCATTTTAAACGTGAAAATTGATGTTAAAAACTTATCAAATGTCACACTGACCTTACTGTCCTGTGACAACTAGAAACATCCATATCAGCAGTTCCCGCATTCATACGCTTGTAGATCCCAATAACATATCCAAAATGTTTAGAGGAATACTGCCATACTAAGACACGAGAAAGTCACGTTTGCCTACACATTCTATAGCATTCAAAGTATTTATTGTTATGAAACTTCCGTTCTATCAAACAAGTCATGGGAATGATATGCAAACGTACAGAAAGGAGATGAATCGTGCCTTTCGGCTGTAAATGTTATTGTCAAGCACTTAACATAACTCACAACCTTGATGTGTGTTCACTTCAATTATGAATGAATGTTTACATATAAGAAATAGATGCAACAAAGATTTTAACATCTTTTTTCAGTGTGTATATATGTATATAAGTGTGAGTGTGGTCATAAAATACAGGTTTTTTAAGAAAAAATGATAAATAAAAATGAGGTGATGACTGGTTTTTGGTGGATGCTACTTCTCATTCGAATAAAATTTTTATAATTGACGTATTGATATTTAATGAAATAATGTAAACTATATCGACTTATTGAATCGTTTTATGTACGAATATATGAATATATTTCCTTACTGGTGAACCCTTGGACCATACTCTTTATTTGTCAAATTGTCCTGCACGTAGGTAGGTATTCTTTATATTTGACACGTGTAACGGTACCACTTGTACCTTAAATAACCTTGAAAAAGAATATCTTTAGGTGGATAGGGATTCATGTTCATTTAAGGGTCATCCAGGTCAGGAAAGACCCGACAAAGAACGACATTTTTTCATACAGGACACTAAGCTTAAAACCTTAAAATCCTCGAAGTAGGGTTTTAACTATAGCTACAAATACGAAAAACCAAGACGATATTCTAAAGCCGCAAGTCCGTGGGCTAGGCAACAAAAGGGGAAAGTGGGACGCACAAAGAAAAAGAACCAATTATACATATATTATATAAACTAACAAAGAAACATCAAGAACTTCTATTAAATACTAGATGCGAAACCAGGTGCTCGCTATATTGTAAGCGTTTCCTGCTACACATGTGTCACCCGCCGTGATGCTTCCGTGTCATTCCAGTGTATGGCAACCCTTTCCACTATAAAAAGAAGCATAGGTCACCATAAGACATAATAACTATGTGACATATAAACAATCCATACGTAGAATGTGATAGGAGTAAACGGTAACACCGGTGCATGGCTATATTTGCTGTGTTATTGGCATTTTCTCTTCATGTCATCAACCTCAGATTCAATTTATCACACACACACACACACACACACACACACACACACACACATAATAATCAATTTGATCATTCCGTCTGTCCTTATTATGTTATGTTAATTTGAATATGTCTCGCTTTCACAGGTGATTAGCTTATCTTTAATTTAACTTATCTAGATTGAATATCAGTTTATATGTTCATATACGTTGGCTTTATCTTCACAATGCTAAGAAGTATTTTTATATTAATGTATACTATAATTGCATCTATTTAATTTAAAATTCATTTGAAATAATGTGATGATTTATCTTATCAACTTTTGTTTTTCAATAAATCAAAGGCTTTTAAGGTAAATTGTTTATTCAATTTAAACAGGAAAAGGTAACTTAAAACTACTGTATTCTGAAAACTATCGTCTTTTCAATAGAGAGATGCAAGAAATTAAATCTTAATAATTGATTCTATATTACTAGTTCTATGACGTCACACTGACACGGTGCATGCACTTGCAGGATGCTATTACATATGCTACATGGTTTTTTTTTCACTTTCACAAGGAACTAAAATGTGCACCAGTATAACCCAGTTAATATGTAAAACACTTAGACAATGCTATCGAAGCAAGATCGTGTTTGCCTTTATATTCAGGAGAAATATCAATTTTCTTCTAAAAGGTGGGGCTATTAGTAATAATATTTATTGACTTTATTAAATCACTTATAGGATTCAATGGGTCAAAGAGTACGTTTAATTCAAGATGTTGTTTAATTATAATTTCATGGTACGCTTTCGAACCGGTACTTATACTATACTATCCTCGTCAGATACACAAACATGAATGATTATTTTTGGCGCAGATCCTGCTTTCTATTATGCAAGGTCATGTGATATTTTTTCGTGAATTTACGAGAAATTAAATAACAATGTTTAGATTTATTTTCTCTGCTGAATGATAAATGAAATATTTTTCTCAATATTTACTTTTAAGGTAGACAGGGTGTATACATACATCAAATAGTACGGCAATAGCGTTCTGATTGTGTAATCATAGAAAACAACACTTATATTATGGACATTATTATCCACGTAAATCTTTAGATTCTTTTGTAACTGGTAAATGTAAATTGCCAAATCAGCGGAGATAAATAAAGTCGGGTGAATTAAAAGGACGAAGAAATGTTTATACAGGAGGCGGATACACGATCACGTTATAAGTCATTAGTAAATGTCTAAATATATATGTTTAATGTCGAATATATTAAAGGATTGAATAACGGCAGGGCAATATATATCTTGTAATGATATGTATGTATATATACCTAAATGAGAAATATGTCTGAATATATTTGTGTATAATGCCGAATATATTAAAGAATTTTATAATGGTAGGGCAATATCTATCTTGTAATGATATGTATGTATATATTCCAAAATGAGAGAAATGTCTAAATATATATGTGTTTAATGCTGAATACATTAAAGGATTTTATAATATCAGAGCAATATCTATCTTGTAATAATATGTATGTATATGTTTTGAATAGAAAAGTGTTAAAATATACATATGTGTATAAAGTCGAATATATTAAAGGATCTATTAATGGCAAGGCAATATATATATATATATATATATATATATATATATATATATATCTTGTAATAATATCTCTAGATGAGAAAATAGTATATCCAATATGTGTATATAATGTCAATAGTTCAACGGATTTAACCACAGCAGGCCAATATCTATCTCGTAATTATATAAATTGATGAACAAATAGGAAACCATATGTAAAATCTCAGCAAGATCGATGACTCTTATTTTTATATTCAATGTTTTGATTATTTCTTCATCTGTAAAATATTCAGATGGTGACGTAAATCATCAATAAAAGAAAGAAATCAACCATATCTCTGCTGACGAGGACTTTGATGTCCGTAACAATTTCCAAGGATATACTTACAATTATCCAAGGGTACATACACATATAATATAACATAACGTCTCAGATACATCTCTCTGGACGCTTTCTCACATTGCACTAATTGGTGATACGTCTTTATTCACTATTGATATGTTTGTTACATATATCGAAGTGACACAGAAACATCACGAAGGGTGACAGTAGCAGGAAACAGTCACTCCTTTGTGGATACCTATTGTCGTTTCAGAAATGTTATACAAGTTCGTGATGTTTCTTTTTTAGAATAATAATTGTATTAATTTCCTTCGTTTTTGTGAACGCCCTCCTCGCCCCGCTTTTTCTTTTTTAGGTACATTTCATCATGTCTTTAGAATAATGCCTTGGCTTTTTTCTTCATATTTACAACTTTAGACACACTTGTAGTTAAAAATGAAATTCAGATTAGAACCAACATGATACATTTTTGACATACCAAAAATAGGCATTTTGAATTTATATGCAAATTGTTAAAGCAATTGAAGCAACAAACTTTAAGAAAGTAATGCAGTAAGATCATGTTCGACCTGCAATATCTGTCGAGTATATTACTATGAGAGACACTTGTAGGATAGAATAGGTCGTGTATGTTTGTTTATATATCGTTTAACGTTGAATTAACCCATCTTAGCTCAGTTTCTTACTTGACGAAAATATTCTGTTGGAGTTGAGTTCAAATCAATGTCTACGCATTCTTACCCTTGATATGACAAAGCAAACAATAAATCAGAAAAACACCACACAGGATGAGTGGAGTCAACAAAAGGAGAGACAATGACAAACAACAAATAGCTGCATCAAACAATAAAGCACTAGGATGTAATAATTAAATGGACACCATTAATAAACATCAAAACTAGTAATCCATGCGGACTGACTTAGGACGGTCACCCAGCACGAAACCGGGCATTGTGGTTAAACTGGTTGGTTTATGGGGCCTCAACCTTCCCACTTCCCACATGAAACTAGAAGTCTTAAGTATAAACATACATTTAAATAATACACTTCATGGCGCTGTTAATCATCTCAACAACCAACTGACCTCAGCAATTGTTCATAAAAATCTAAACGAGTAAAATGTATATACATATTTACAAAAGGCAACTGGAAACACGAGAATGGACATAGCCAAGCAGTATAAAGCCGAAAACAGTAGCTAATAAATGGCAGAGTGGAATTATATTGGAATATAGTGACGGATAGCAGAGACACCTCTATGCGGAAACGGAATTTAAACAACGGCTCCAGTTGAAAGTTCCGTATATCGAAAAGGCACGATATCTGTCCTTCTGGTTGTTAGTTTGACTTCGCGTTGTTTATTATTTCTGATGTCACACTGATGTAATTAGTAGTTACGTTAGCCAGGTTTTTTCGTTTTCCCTCTGACGCAGAGCTTAGTCACTGTTTGCTCTCCCGCAGTCCCGGGTTTTTTTTGTTTTTGTTCTTTAATTTAAGTTGGCTCGATTGCAGCTGCTGTACATCTGCGAGCACACTGATTGTTCATCAATGTCACTATTAATATACATAACTATATGTGGAATATACGGATATACCATGTATAAGCCACTATTTTCGGCTTTATGCTGCTTGGCTAAGTCAAATTTTCTTGTTTTTAATTGCCTTTTGTAAATATGGAAATATGTTTTACTTCTTTAAAATTTGATGGACAATTGGTTTAGGCGATTGCTTGTTGAGATGATTGACAGTGCAATGAAGTGTTTTTATTACATTTTAAAATGTATGTCCATTCTAAGGACTCTTGTGTCGTGTGGTAAATGGGAAGGTTGAGGACTCTTTAACCGGTCTAACCACACCACATGGTTTCGTGCTGGGTGATCGTCCGTCGGTCCGTATCGATAACCAGACTTTGAAATTGTGCTATATTCTAGTGTTTGATTGTTTGATGCCGTTGTCTCTCGTTCTGTTTATTCCGTTCAACTTGTTTTCAAATGCATTGTCAAAGGACAAGAAGAGATATTTCTACTAGAACGGGAATTTAAAGACCATACCTACATGATAAAAAACACTGAAGAATGACGAAGAAAACTTTAGCGGAATTGGAATTCTAAAATCTTTGAAGGACTTTAATTTGTATTTGTATGTACTTTATTGCAATTGACGGGTGTTGCGGAATTCCTCAGTCGTTCCTCCGATTCAGATATCTTCCGTCATATTAATGTTGTGATGTTTTTCTTTTGCTTTGTCGTCGAACAAACATAAAGATACGGCCTTAAAATATTTTATTTGAATGTGTTGCGTGGATATTTTAAAGTCAAGGCCACACATTCTGAAATGTTTTTCAAGTCACCGGATCCTTTATTTGTTGTGTATATTCAGCAATAAAATACATTATAAAACTCCCTTGGCCTTATAATGATTTCATTGAAAACACGATCTGTCCAACTGATTTATTTTGTGGTTAGATGGATTCACTGTTTGTAACGATAAAATACATTAACCTAGATCAAATATCAACAGAGCCAGTCGCACTCGTCTCCCTACGAGGAATCACTTAAAAGGAAACTTTGTATATATGCATATATGTGTTTATTTTAATTAATATAGCAAGTGCTCTACCGCACGTGAAGAATTTTATCTACCCATTCATGAATTTATCTTTTTTAGTGGACGCGTTCATACAGAAAATCTAAACAGTGAGCTAGTATCCACAAAAGGAAGGCTCTCTATTCGGGGATTTGTCATATATATAAACAAGTCACCATCTCCCCTATCTTGACCATGCGGGAGTCATTTTGGTATGCAATATTTTTAGAGATCAGGAGGGCCTTCATTCTGCTGGTAATCGTGACTACGCCAATATTTAGATGTTTATCAATAAAGAAATACGTATATGTTGTCATTGTCACCATGTTACTAGTTCAATGCAATCATACATTACTTTTTGTTTTTAAAAAAATACCAAAATAAGTGGAGTCATTAGAACTTGAGACATTGACAAATTATCTACAGCCACATCAACTAATTCAGCCACAGAAAAAGGACCACAATTGACGTAATAGCAATCCACATGACCAGATCTTTTTAGGGAGCACAAAGATTTGACAGAAAAAGTAAATTTTTCCAAGAACAGTAAGTATTAGAAATGAAACAGGGAAACAAAACAAAATGGTGTATCGTCTTCTCGTATTGTGCCGGGAGGGTAGGTAAATCACATACACTTGCCCACAAACATTGTGTCCCGTCTAAAGAACATTATAATATTTGTCTGACTTTTGTAAATTGATTGACTCTACCAGTGACGTAAAAGCTATAGGTAACCAGAAGTAACGGATCACCGAAACACTCAAAATTCTATTCTGCGTTAAGGTGACAAGGACAGGTGAGGATATACGGGGAAAAAAACTAATGTAAAAGGAAGGCGTTCAGAGGAAAATAAAATAGGTGTAATGGTGGTAGAAAAACCGAAACACACACGTACGTAGATGACACGCTGGGATGTATAAATATACAGATTTCACACCAAATGTATATGAGAGAGAGAAACAAGAGGAGAGAGAGTACAAACGAGTGTGTGTGTGTGTGTGTAT
>JAUMGZ010161870.1:0-16165 GCA_032359645.1 Pododesmus macrochisma
GTGTGAAGTTTCTAGTCATTCAAATGTTATAATTAGTTTGATGAATTTACAATTAAAGTTAATTTCTGTCTTTACATGATAATTGTATTTAATATTGTTATCACTTCGTTGGGCAAGTGAAAAAATCTTTCGGACAAGTGAAATTTAAAGTTAGCTTTGTCCTTGAACAAGTGCCCTGAAAAAATATTTGTACACCCCTGCACTGTTACCACTATCAATATAATTATATTTCTACCACTGTCATCACTATCAATATGATAACATTTCAAGCACTTTGTTGGAATTTTGGGTTTGACCGTATAAAGGGGCACACCTCAGGAAATTTGACAAAATCTAAGGCAAAATGGGTAATTTATATTCCTAATAAACTACCAATTAAAATGATAGCGTTTTTCAACAATATCTATGTTAAGAGGCTCTTTCAGAATTAACCACATGGGAGGCGGGGAGGCACTTTTTCAGAAGTCCCAACAACCATCAAACTGATTTCATATAATGATTGGTAGGCACATTTGAATTGAAAACCACCCATAATAAAATAATATGTTAATTAAAGTGCCTCCCATCCCTCCCATATTGTTATTTCTGGAACAGCCCTACAGCTTCATTGACAGTTTGTTCTGTGTGATGTTTAATTTGCAATTTTTGTATCCTGATTTTCAAATGATGCTGGTGGGAACTTTTTGGGACAGCACAGCAATTTTAATACATATTGGCTCTGCTTACACAAAATTATTTATTTAGAAATGTGTTTAATACTTATAATTTTATCTTGAAATATATCAAGTATTTATCAAAGTAGTAAAGGTATGAAGCACCTGTAATATTTAATTGAGCTTTGTACCCCAGCAGTTGTCATGTTTTCCCATTGTTTACTGTGATGACATCATCAAGTTTTGTCCTATATATATATTACCACTGTTGATAGTTGATTCTAGCTAGTCCTATATATATATTACCACTGTTGATAGTTGATTCTAGCTAGTCCTATATATATTACCACTGTTGATAGTTGATTCTAGCTAGTCCTATATATATTACCATTGTTGATAGTTCATTCGTAGCTAGGCCTGGAATGTTGGACAAGGTTCTCTCCCACGTAGAATTGGTTCTTTGAACTTCTTTCCTCTTACAGATATTATATTTATTGGAAGCCTGTTTCAGTTTACAAGTAAAATGATGATATAATATAGCAGAAGAGTTTGATAATGTCTAAGTTATGTACATGACCTGTAAATATTGTGTATATCTTAGGACTCAATCGGAGGCAGCTGCCATTCTGTGATGATTACCAATATAGCTCCAGAGGAGACTTATTACTACGATACTTACTGTACACTTAATTTTGCGAGTAAGAGTAAAAAGATTGTAAACAACACATGTATAAAGGAGACCGTGCGTAAGTACTGACTTTTTATGTCTGTCTCTTCTTATCTCTGTAAGTTAATGTACATTTATATATCAATAAAAATAAATTGATTTTTAGTTCATTTTGACTGAAGGTCCAAGGCCACCTTATTGTCCATACAAATCATGTTGGTTGTCATTAAGTTTGCAATTTTTGACTTCTCTTAAACCACTGGATTAATTTCAAACCAGATTTGGTAAGAGGCATCTCCAGGGGAAAGGTATTAAGATTGGCGTTTTTTTTGGGAGGGGGGGTGCACAAAATTTGGTTCATTGAGGCCCTCTCTTCAACATTGGTTGAGAGCATTGAGCTGATATGGATAATATCAAAGATCTTAATAAACTAGACTGCCCATGTTAAATGTTGGCACAAGCAGTTACTTTGGGGCCAAGTTTTTGGTCAGTTGATCATGAGGTCAAAATAAGATTTCGTGTTTTGGAGTCATCAAAAATTCATCTATATCAGTAAAGCACAGATGTAAATAACTTTTAAGCTTTTCCACTTCTGTAAAACAGTAATTTAAACCAATTTTAACTAAATGTTAGTGTGAGACATCACTAGGAAAAGCGGATTTAAATTCATACAAATGTTGGAGCTCTGTCCCAATTGGGGTGCCATTAGGAATTGAAAAGGGGACAATTTAAAAATATGAATCTAATATCTATAAAAAGTATAGTGTTGTTTCAACCAGATTGATGTGGGGGAAAATTGACATTTTGTTAATTGTATAATCAGCAAATAAATTTCTTTGGTGAGTTCTTACTATATTAGAGAAGTATAATAATAAATTATGTCAAATATAAGAATAAATCTAAAAAAAATTTAGTCCAGCTGGACTTTTCTATACAAAACCTGTCCGCCATCGTAAACTTTTTACATTTTTGACTTCTTCTCACTGGACCAATTTCAACCAACTTGGTAGGAAGTATCCCCAGGGAAAACCGATTCAGATTTGTTCAAATGAAGGGGCTCAGCCAAAAGGGGGAATATTTGACAAAACTTAAAAAAAAAAATTCAAATAAACTAGAAGGCCTAGGGCTTAACGTTTTGTTAGCTTTAGGGCATGAAGAAACAAGTTTGTTCAAGGTATGACCCTGGGGTAAAAAATAGGTTACACATTTTGGGGTCAAAGTTCAACACCATGGCAAATATGTTAACTATTTACATTTTCAACTTTTTCTAAACCTCTGGACCAGTTTAATCCAAATTGGTAGGAAGTATCCCATAGGGAAGGGGATTCAGATTTGTTCAAATGAAGGGGCTTGGCTCCCAGGGGTGTCTCTTTGGGGGCCAAAAGGGGGTAAATTAGACAAAATTTGAAGGGGCTCTGCCACCAGGGGGTGCCAAAAGGAGGAGGAGCATTTGACAAAATTTTAAAAATCTTCTAATAAACAAGAAGAACTAGAGCTTAATGCTTTAGTGTGTAGTAACTTTAGGCCATGGAGAACCAAGTTTGTTCAAGGTGTGACCATAGGGTCAAAATATTAAAATGCCAAAAATTTACAAATAGGACTTTTTAATCGAGATGGATGTTAAAACCCAATGGGCCTCTTGTTTGCAAGTACAGAAGATCTTAAATTTCAGATCAAATGGTACATTCTACAAACAAGGATTTCTAACGGAAAACAGAATACTACACTTAATTGTCAAACTATAAAAATAGTATTTTACATTTGTAGCACATAGAGTGGAAATTCTATCACGTAAAGTACCATCACAACCTGATGAAGCAGGACCAAGTGTAGCAAAAAAACCTAAAATGTCTGCCAAGATGCCAGCTACTCCTCCTAAAATGTCAGAAGACCCTGCTCCCTTTCTCAGGTATGAAATTTTAAAATCTCCAGCATGCATTCTAAAATGTGGGAAGGTTTTGTTCACTTCCTATGACAGTCAGTTTCGATATTTTAATGTCTCAGACACACACCTGAAATGTCACGATCCTGTCGCTATCCCTAATTCTGTGGCACTCAGGGGTCAAATTACAGTACGCACATCAACATTGTTAAAGTTTTTAAATTTACTTTTATGGTGTTTTATGGTTAACATGTTATTTACAGCTTTCAAATGTTGTGTCTGTGACTTATGGGCAATCCTGAATAAACATTTCAAAATGATGTTATGTAGCACCAGTTTGGTTCTTATCACTACTGGGAAATGGTATTTATCAACTGTGATGGGGAAAATGACTATTGATTTGCAAAATACACAATACCTTTGTTTGCATGGAGTAGTCAAAATTTCCAATGTTTAAATCAATGATTGATTTAATACAGTATATACCCTTGTACTCAAGCTTAGTAGATATGTTAACAATGATTTAATGAAGATTTCTATCCATTTGCAGACCAAAGGACAAAATCACTGTTTATACTACAATAATCAGCTGTAGAACTGTTGTTTGAATCTTGTCTTTATTTAAATTGTCCTCTTTATAGTCCTTTGCTGAGAAGACAGAATCATTTAGAGGAAACCATGAATCAGCGTCTTCTGGCTTTAGAGCACAATATTATGAACCAAATGAAGCAGTTCTCAAATAAACAGCCAAATACTGAAGCCCAACCTGTGGATCCTAACTTCTTGTCTCAGATCCATCAGCAGTTAGAAGCCAGCAGACAGCAATTAAGATCTCTACACAATGAAGTTAAGCCAAATACTGTTCTGACAGGTATGTGGTACATTTAACGCTATAGCTCTCAAGTTAATTGCAGTTAATCCATCCTGCGAGGCTATCACCAGAGTGGTTCAGACTATTTAATGGTACTCAGTCCCCCCAATGTCATTATATTGATTTTAAATTCACAAATATGTTTTATTGCTAGCCTTCAGAATTGCATCTGGAAGAATTTGTATATTTGATATGTTTACCATCTTTGAAGCATAAGATACTTTTAAGATATGAAAAATAGGCACTAAACTTTAAAAAAAAAAAAATCAACAAACTTTGTAGTTGTGTTGTCCTTACAAACAATGTAATCAGTACACAAATTGCATATGTGACTATTTAATGTAGATATATTTTTACTTGTACATTTATTGTTTGATTTATATTTTAAGATAAACAAAATGTATTCTTGTTGCAATATGTCGTAAAAATATGTCTCTGCAATGCACGATTGTTGCTAATGAAAAAACAGACACAACAAATAATGATTTGCTTTTGTTTTACATTTTATTACATTTGAACGTAAGATAGGCACCTGTATGTGTCAAACTGAAGCATATTTTAAAAATGTCAGTAACTTAAGTTGTCTGGTACATGTATACTGAAATGTTTATCTTACAGACAAGACAAATGTGAAAGATGACTGCACACCAGTTCAGAAAAAACATCACAAGTCATTGAAACGCCAGAAAAGTGAGAGTGATGTTATGACACCATCAGTACTATTTGTACAGCAGCCTAGAGTGTTAAAGAAGAAAGGTTTTAGATCCACTGCAAGTGTATCCAATCTTCAAGTTCAAGGTACATTATTTGTCCAAAGTTTAAAGGGTAACATTTTCTCACTATAGATTAGACAGAGTAGAAGGTTGAGACTAAAATAAAGTTTCTTTTCTTCAATTTTTATGCTACTGTATTTATTAAAATGTGGAAAGTTCATAATTTTAGTTAAATCTGGAGAAATGTCAAAGATGGACTTTTCACCTTCAAATTCTATTCTTCTATCGTGAATTTTTGCTTGCCCTCTCATTAATCTGCACTGAAATTGAGAATTGCTAACAAAATCTTAATACTTTTAAATGTTGCAATCTTGGGCATGGATATTATTGTAAGTTCAAGGAGACTCTCAGCCTTGGATAAAAAAATAGTTGATGTAATATTGGGGGTTTAACAAACGTGTTTTTCCAACTATTCAACCAAATGAAGGTTGACGTCCTATAGGCCTCAATGGGATGTGTGTACTACATTATTGTTGATAATCTGTTGAACAGTTTGACCATTTAGAACTTGATTTGGACAAATTTTAATTTTTTACTTGATATCCATGAAACTTTGAAATTTTGTAGTTAGAATTTGTTCAACATTCAAATAGTTCTAAAAATCATGTTTCAGTCAAGAGATTAAATATTAAACACAGAAAACAAAAGGTTGACAGAAAAAACCCTGATTCCATGCAATTTCAAATTCTTGAGTTTAAACTTCTACAAATAAAGCATTGGAACAGAATGAAGAAGTATCATGCCTAGGGGCTAGTATTCAATATGTTTTGTCTTGGTTATTACAGAGGATTGTATTCCTGAACAAGAAACTGAAAGAACACTCATCAAGAACTTTAATCCAGAGTTTCAACACAAAATAAGTATGTTTAATATCTGGTTATAAAGATAAAATAAGTATGTTTGATATCGTGTTAATAAAGATAAAATAAGTATGTTTAATATCTGGTGATGAAGCTAAAATAAGTATGTTTAATATCTGGTTATGAAGATAAAATAAGTATGTTTAATATCTGGTTATGAAGATAAAATAAGTATGTTTAATATCTGGTTTATAAAGATAAAATAAGTATGTTTAATATCTGGTTAATAAAGATAAAATAAGTATGTTTAATATCTGGTAATGAAGATAAAATAAGTAAGTTTAATATCGTGTTAATAAAGATAAAATAAGTATGTTGAATATCTGGTTATGAAGATAATACTAATGAATTTTAGTCTATCTATATTTCACATTTTCTTGTTGCCACCAAAACTTGTTATTGATGTATTCATATTTGATATATGTATTTTTTTTAGATAATGAATTTCTTGTGCGACTGAATGCATCAAATGCCAAGGAGCTACAGTGTTTACAGACAGTTGGTGTCAAAAGAGCTAATCTCATATATGAATGGAGAGAAAAATATGGAACGTTTTCTTGTGTATGTGGAACCATTATATTTATGGCATTTTAAATGCATAATTGTACGTAAATAGAGTTTTCGGCTAAACTGAGCCAAAAGCTCAAATTGAAATGTAGTCATTGCTTATTTTTCTATCAGTAAACTCAGGTTTTTAACTTCTCTAAAAGTACTCTTCACTATTAACTTAAATTGGAAAGTACTTCTGTGAATGTAAATATTGATCTTTGAGTATTGAATTGAGATGATTATTAAATTGATAAATGAGCTCATCATCAGATATGTCATGTTGTGAAACGTTTTTATCATTTCATTTTTCCATGTCACAGAAATTTATAAATCAAAGTTTATATGTTTTTTCTTATTTTCAGTTTGAAGACTTAAGAAATATTCCAGGATTTACAGAAAAATATGTATCTAATTTATTACGGGTAATTATTTCTTTTCAATTGGTTTGAAAGATTTTGAAGGTATCAATGTTTTGTTTTTATTGATAGTAAATCTGAATACGAGTATACATTTTCACTAGTCAATCTTAAAGAAACTATTTCTATATACAGTGATGCACTCTTAATATTCAATTCCTGGAAAACTTAACAACTGGAATTGAGTTGTTTGTCCATCCATATGTCTATATGTAGTCACAATTTTTGTCTGGACCTCTCCTTCTAAATTACCAGACCAATTCTAATGAAACATTGCACATATCTAACCAATCACTTAAACCTGTGCATGTGTGATCATCATGTTGTTTCCATGGTTATTAAGATAGTTATTGGACATAGTTGTGTACAATGTTTTGTACTTATATGTTATCTTTAATTTTACAGAGTAATTTAGTGTCAGTACCATGATCAGCCATGCATGAACAGTTTATATAAAAAAAATTGTTGTATAAAACGGAAGGAGATTGCTGTGGTTACACTGTAAATAAGTCAACAAGTAACAGAGACGTTAACAGTTGATTCAGTGGGAAAAAAAGACTGCATCACACATGTCGACATGCTGAATACAACAAAGACTGTGCTATACACAATGAATAACATTGTTTGGGAAGATATGGAGGATAAACATGTACTTAGTAAAGTTGTCCTCAATATCCAGAATTCATGCTGGTTCATCATAGCAGACATAACACTGTGTAAGATCTTGTAAGATCTTAATACTGTGTAAGATCTTTTGTGGCGATATCATCACAGCAGATATAATACTATGTAAGATCATAATACTGTGTAAGTTCTTATATGGAGATATTTATCCCAGCAGACATAATATTATGTAAAATCTTAATGCTGTGTAGGTTCTTGTGTAGAGATAATTATCACAGCAGGTGTAATTCTGTTTAAGATCTTAATGCTATTAAAGATCTTGTGAAGAAATAATTATCACAGCAGACGTAAATCTGTGTAAGATCTTAATGCTGTTTAAGATCTTGTGTAGAAATAATTATCACAGCAGACATAATTCTGTGAAAGATCTTAATGCTGTAAAAGATCTTGTGTAGAGATAATTATCACAGCAGACGTAATTCTGTGTAAGATCTTGTGTAGAGATTTATCGTCACAGGTGCCAAACCAGAAAAGAATGGATTATGACTTTTTATAACAAAAAAAGTCAACAGATTTATGAAGATACGGCTCACAAAGGCAGCAAGTTATATGCAGTATCAAACAATATATAATAACATGTAGGTATATGTTGATATAATTAAAGTGTAAATAAATTTGTGTAGATTGGATAATTCATAAGGACAGGTATTTTAATTGGTATGGATGTTATTTCCCAAATATGACGTCGACTATCACTTTTATTATGCTTCCTGTAAGTTTATCTATAGATAGATGCTGTATTCCTTTTTTCACATAGTATTTGTAAAGAAAATATAGCGTAAGTCTGTTATGCCAAAACAGTCTGACAGGCAGTTGAATGACAATGCTGCTTCCATAGTCAAACAGGCGTTTAAATCGACAGCATGAGCTCTTCACACATCACCATAGTAACACCTTAGTCGTTATTGACAATTTTGGTATTGTTGGCTTACACTGTATTTTCTTTATAAAAAAAGATAGTCAATATGATAATTTGGGTTGTGCACTATGCTTTATAATAAACACTCAACTATTTTGGCATAGAAAATGCTTATATTAATTAACAACAGTATTAAATAAATGGTAATGTGGTACTGCCTATTGCTAGTACCATATCATGAATTTCTCTGTAAATACAGGGATTTATCGAATCACAAAATCTTCTTCAGGACAAAACAATCTCAATCGTGAAGATATCTGTCTTATACAACCAGGGGCGATTTATTCTTTAATTCACACCTTTGACATTCTTATCATGGCGATAACAAAGCATTCATTGTATGACTTTCCAGCAAATCCAATTAATTTACTTCTATCATCTCCTGCTGTGAAGTCATACTCATTATTTTCATTAAGTCATGTCTTTGTCTATAGCAGTTAGTGCTTATTATTCCAACCTAGGGTGGAAGAGATGAATCTCTTTCGGGTTAAAACATGTGAGATATATGTATCAGACTGATATTTAGAAATTCCAATATCTGCAATCTTTTAGAGGATTGATCAATTATTACTGTATATATGTCAAGTCATTTCAAGTTAAACTGTTGTTTGACTTTAGATAAATGAATTAAAGATTAGATTTAAATGACATAACAAGTTTGTAATTCAATATGTGTAGAGCAATACTCTATAAAACAACTGAATTTTTACAGCATTTATTTTTACAAAGTCTGGCATTGCATTGTTTATGAAAGATAACAAGACGTATCTGTTACATCATTCTTTTAATCATGTTTTAATAGTTTTCCCTTCAAACTTCCAGTAACCAAAGAATCACGTGTATACACTGTCAGAAAAAATACTCATGTTTACATTATGTAGTTTTATACATTTCAACATGTTTCTGTGCTATGGTTGTAAACAGATTTGTCTCCCCTGATTCAACCACTGTTATAAACTGTCTACCCTTCATCACTTCTGTACAAAGCCATCTTTCTGTACAATGTATATACATAATTCTTAATCTGGTGAAGTGGTTTATTGTTCACTATTGTATTGTAGGACCTTCTTAGAGTTTAATAGCAAAATTACACATTCAAATGAAATGTTTTCTTCATTTATAATATCTTTATGATCCTTGAGAAAATGAAAAATCTTAATCAAGGCCTTATATGTATTTGTTCTTTGTTTGTGTGTTCTCTGTAAATTACTAGCAATTATTGATATATAGTAATTGAATTTTATTGATAGTGTGACTTTAGGTCCCATAGCTTCTGTGTGACCTTATTTATTAACCATTAATACTATTTATGTTAAATACAATCCCTAATTTTCAATTAAGTTTTTCGGGTTTTACAACAATATTTTGTGGCACTAAATTATTCTTCTTATGGTTTCTTAATCTCCTATGAGTTAAATGCTTTTCAACTTTTGATATTATTTTATAGATTTAAGAAATGAACACCAGACAAGCTTCACAACAGGTGTTAGTGTAGTTGTTTATGTAAATATATAATAAAAAAGTCTTGTGCTCATATAATGACATATTAAGTCTTGTGCTTACATTTTAGGTTATTTTTGTTATACATGTATGTAAACATATATAAATTCAAATATATGATTCAAAGTTTCTTCATCTTTAATTTAATTAGGGTAATTTGTGCCAATGTACATATGTATAGTACTTGTGTATAATGTTACATGTACCTCTCAGTTTTACTTTTGTATTTGTTATCATGTATAGATTGATCATCACTTCTATATGTAGCACACATTTTAAGTTTGTACTGGTATATGTTAAACATATCAGGTGTACATTTCTGCACACCTATTCACATCTTTGATCTCAGGATGTCGTACGATTTTGAATTGTACAAACAAAATCATGAACATTTGTATATGTGTGTAAATATATTTTTGAGTATTTTTATTGACTATTTAGGTTTGTGTATATATATAAAATCATTAACAATATTCATCATACAGATCATTGAATAAAGTCATTCTAATAACACTCATCATTTCCAGCATACTACTTCTAAAAAAATGATTTTAAAAATAGCATGAATGATCCATGATAGTATTTTTATCAGAATACCATACAGACTTGTAAAAAAATACTGAAATATTTTGATGTATTCTTGTTTGGATTCTTTTTATAAGCAACATTCAAACATCTACTTAATATGTAACACATATAATTAAAGAAATAAAAAGTAAACTTCAGCTTTGTTTCTTTTTTATCTCTTCTCATTTTAATGCTATATTACATTGTATATATAAAGTTATAAAGAATTAGTTGCAAAAAATATATAGTTTACTATAAATACACTTTAAGTTGGAGACTAAAGTAACAATATTTCAAAGTAAAAATCCTTATGAGATGCTCTTTCAAACCTCAGTGTGATTAAGGTCTGGGATCTAAATTGAGGCTATGGCGGGGGAGGGGCTGGGGTCAATTTAAATATTGGTGTTTGTGTGAGGCTCAAAACAGTATTTCTACAATTTTGAGGATGTGTAAAATATATTTCACTTTTGTTCTTAAACGTCTTCCTGTTCTGAGCGGATCGTATAAAGAACAATGTAGATATAACTTACTCCAAGATAACATTTAAGGTCACCAAAGCTAAAATTGACCCCTTGGGCATGACCTCATTTTGGATCTTAGGACTATAAACAAGACAAGCTTGAAAAATATCTCTCTAGATCTATAATTAAGTCACTTCAGAGGGATCAACTTTTGTCTCGCCGCAACAGCGAGATTAAGGTATTGCTTTTTGGCCGGCGCAGGTGGCGGCGTCAACATTTACTATTACATCCAAGGGCCGGGGCTGCGGTGGCTTAGTGGTTGAAGTCGCCGACTTGTAATCATAAGAGCCTTTCACCTCCTAGTTTGATCCCCGTCCGGGTCGTGCTCGTGTGAGAAAGTTGCCAGTGACTTGCCGTAGGTCGGTGGTTTACTCGAGTACTCCGGTTTCCTTCACCAGTAAAACTGGCACGTCCGTAAATGACCTTAGCTGTTGATCAGACAATAAGCCCTTAATTCATTAATACATTATTAAGACTATTACATACAATGTTTAGTTTTCATTTTCAGTCTATTTCTACAAAACTACAAGTGCTAGGGCATCCATACTTGGTTCATAGTTACATCTAAGATCATGCACCCCCTTGTATACTGCAGATGCTGAATATATCCTACTTTTCATGGTCTATTGACTTTGATGCTGGAATTAGCTCCAAAGTTAAGTTTTCGTTTTCTGTTTATTTCTCAAAACTACAATTGCTAGAGCATTCATACTTGGTTCTTAGCTACATCTAAGATAATGCATCACATTGTATTCTGTGAATGCTGAATATGACCTATATTTCATGGTCTATTGACTTTGATGCTGGAATTAGCTCCAAAGTTAAGTTTTTGTTTTCTGTCTATTTCTCAAAAGTCTATTACTTTGTTTGATGCTGAATTTTGCATTTGGCTCATCGTTAACTTTTTGTTTTTAGATTATTTCTCAAAAAGCGCAAGTGTTTTGGCAATTTTTTTTCGGTAATGGTGACACCATAAAACTAAATAAATTGTTTCTACCATGTGTTGATTGATGGTCAAAGCAGAAACGTTGAGACATCATTCCACAGAATTCTTGTTAGTATAGCTGTGTAGAAAATGCATGACTAATTTTATCTACTCAATTCTTTAAGCTGTGAATCATTTTGGAATAGTATAACTATTAAGAACGACTTTAACCATGACTGTAGGTGACCTTGAAGGCTATCTTAAAAACAACAAGTGTTACCTGCTTAGTTCTCTGATCATGAATAACCTTGACCATCTCAAAAACTATTTAATAGTATCACATATATTTCCTTTTCCCTTTTTCTTTGCAATAGCTAGACATTTAAGAATGACCTTTACCATTAACAATGTTACAGCTAAGTACTCTGACTAATACCTTCAGCATAGGTTTTGGTATGTAATAACTTTAGGGCATCCTAAAAAAAGTTTGTTCAAGGCGTGACACTGGGGTAAAAAAAAAGTTATGCGTTTTGAGGTCAAAGTTCAACACTTTATATATATAGCAAATATGATACTTTTTAACATTTGCGACTTGTCCAACACTACTGAACTTGGAAGATGTCATCCTAAGGGAAAGAGAGTTTAAATGTGTTCAAATGAAGGGACTCAGTACCCAAGGAGGATCACTTGGGCCCGAATTGGTAAAATTTGTTAAAATTTGAAAAATCTTCTTATAAACTATAAGGCTTAGTGCTTAATGCTTTGGTTTGAAGTAACTTTAAGGCATGGAGAAAAAACTTTGTTCAAGGCATGACCCTAGGTTCAAAAGTTTTCAAATGTTAAAAATTTACATATAGGCCCATTTAAACCTGATGGACGTCAAGGCCCAATTGGCCTCTTGTTTACATTTGTGATAATGACTTCTCCAAAACCACTAGACCAATTTCAACCAAACTTGCCGTAAAGTATAACTTGAGATAGCAGATTAAATTTTGATTAAACGATGTAGCTCAGCCTCTAGGGTGTTCCAATAGGTGATCAAAATGCAAAAATTTGAAAAAAATCTAATAAACTAATCAAGTTACAAAAATTACATAATACACCTGTTCCAACTAGAGGTATGTGAAGGACCTACGGGACTCTTGTTTAGTTAACCTAAGTTTAGCCAGGCTGCAGTGGCTTCTCATAATCATTGTTCAGCTAAATCAATATTAATGGGAGCTGTGGTGACTTTGTTCTGATCCCCCGTACAGCTAGATGCAAGTTGTAGTGACTACTCATTCACTGTTTAGATAGATGGGGGTTTGTGTTAGTTTCTGAATATCTACTGATTCTCCCTCTTTTCCCCTGAATATTCTTAACCTAAAATTGCCAATGTTTAGCTATTGTGTTCGTTCCTTGTACATCTTCACCTGTTGTTTCGTAAATTTTTCGACTTCTTAAGAACCATTGGGCCAATGGATGCTGCTTCAAGTTTGCAAATGAAAAGGGGCTGGCCCCAATAAGGGGCAAAAAGGGTCAAATTAGACACATTTTTAACAAGAGGCCCATCAGGCCTTAACGCCAATCTGGATTGGCATTTGTAAACTTTTGACCCTAGGGTAACGCCTTGAACAACTTGGTTCTCCATGCCCTTTAGTTACTACAAACCAAAGCATGAAGAACTAATTTTTCCCCTTTTGGCCTCCAAAGTGGCGTCACCTGGGACTCGAGCCCCTCTATTTGAACAAATCTGAATCCCCTTCACACAAAGATGACTTCTACAAAGTTTGGATGAAATAAGTTCAGTAGTTTTGGACAAAAAGTCGAAAATGTGAATAGTTAACATATTTGTTATAGTGTTGAACTTTGACCCCAAAACGCGTAACCTATTTTTGACCCAAGTCACAACTTGAACAAACTTGGTTCTCAATGCCCTTTAGTTACTACATACCGAAACATTAAGCTCTAGGCCTTCTAGTTTATTAGAAGATTTTTGAAGTTTTGACAATTGCCTTTTGGCCCCATAGTGGTGCCCAGACCCTTCATTTGAACAAATCTGAATCCCCTTCCCCTAGGGATACTTCCTAACAAGTTTGGATGAAATGTGTCCAGTGGTTTATAAGAAGGCGAAATTGTGAAAAGTTTAGGGCTGAAGGGATTTGTATGAGAACCTTTGGTCCAGATGGACTAAAAATCTTCTCACAAATCGATGCTCCAATTACTTTAATATGCCTGATTCTTAAGTCAATGTTGACAAAGTTGGTGACAAAAACCAAAATCAGTGTATAAACGAACCACTAGGGGGAGCTACAGTTGACATAGGGTATTTTTCATATTTTCCATTTCTTCTCAAGAACTACTGGGCCAATTTTTACCAAATTTGGCAGAAATTAATCCCATGGGTTGCTGCTGTTTCAAGTTTGCGAATGAAAAGGGGCTGGCACCTAAAGCAGTAAAAAGTGGTAAAATTAAGACACATTTTTAAAAATCTTTTCTCCACAATCCAATGCGGATGACTTTTATTTTTGCTATGCATGATCCTTCAGTCAATGATTACAAAGTTTGTGAATGAAAACAATATTTTCAACCTAATTTGATAGAAAGTATCACCATGGGTTGCCCAATGTTTATAATCTTTATACAGACAATAAAATGTTTGACTTGGATTCCTCAGGTGACCTTTAAGGTCCCATGGGCCTCTTGTTTAATATGCTTATTAAATATATATGTTGTACATATGTTTTCAATTTTACTATATGCTTCTATGTGGACCCAAACTGCTGAGGTAGAGTTGACCTGGCATGCGGGATCGGTCTCTGACTATGTCACATTTTAATTATGTAATTTTCTATGCTCCCGACTAAGCACTCAGATGTCTGGTTAGGACAAAGATTGGTTGGCTCAGTGTCAGGATAATGCGAGTGATAGTAGATTGAATTATCAGGTCAAAGTGTCTGCAGCATCATATTTTAGTGAGACAGTATTAAAAGTTGCCATCAGTGTGCAGTCACAAGTAGATACTGTCTCGATATGACCCCAATTTTGGTTAAAAGGAATGTTAAGACCCAATAAAACACACAAATCCTTTGTGGGCTCTTGATTGACAAAGAATTATCTTGTACTTATGTTTTAATGAAAGACAACAAAAATAAATTGGCAAGTCAATAAATTTATATCATCAATATACATAACCCGTTAAATAGAAATCTCATATACTCGACCAAACACGAGGGAATATATATCTTAATGCTATTGTTTCTGAATCCACATTTAGATGTTGTTTTGCAGATTAAAGATTTTCTTCTGAATCAGTTATCAAATATCATTTATGCTATAAAGATGGTACTGGACTAAATAATCTTGATAATTAGGTTATATACAATAAAGTTATCACATAGTTCATAAAACATCCAAAAGGAGACATTTCAAACTAGTTAAAAATCCATATAAATCCTTCCGTTACATTAGACATCCATCATTTCTAACTGTGCCTTGTCTATCACACCATTCTAGCAGTTGTCTTATGCATGTAGACCTATAACAAACAATAAAAATGTCACTATTAATCAAATAGACAATTTAGTTGCCAACATTACAAAGACAACCATTTCCTCAGCACCAAATGAATAATTATATACATATTTACAGTAAAATCTGTTTATAACGTGTCTGCGCATTACACTTTTCTGAATATAACGTTTTTGTACAAAATATCCGACTGTAGTCCTTTGTTAACCTAATAAATTCTACTTATACATGTATACATTTCTTCGTATTCTGTTTTTCTGCAAATAATGTATCAATAACTCATGAGTCCCAGTGAAGTAGACAACCACGTTATTGCTGTGTTTGATTTTGTTGACAGAGAAATTTGTGAACTAATGTAACACAAATTTATCTTTGATAACAAGTTTTCTTACATCATTCAATAGAAATATCTGCATATCTGGGAATATGTTTGTATTATAACAAGAGGCCAAATGGGCCTTGATATGCACACCTGAAGCTCTATGCCTTCTTGGTCAGTATTACCCGTTGTACCAATTTATTCCCCAAAAATGTGATATATCCCATTATTCAAACATGGTCTATGTAAAATTTTATTTAAAATTGTGTGGTTGTTTAAGATATAGCTTATTAGAAGATTTTTGAAATTTTATTAAATTTCCCTCCTTTTGGTCCCTCGTTGCATTCCTTGTGGCAATACCCCCTCATATCAACAAATCTGAATCCCTAAGGCCAAAAAAAAAATACCTGTGTTTCCGCTAACGGCTTGAAAAAAATTAGGGTAGGTCGGTAGGCATGTTTATTTTTCTTTTTATATATTTTATTTTTGCAAATGCTGAGAATCATTGTCTATTATTGGTAAAATGTTACTGTATTGTTCTTGTATATA
>JAUMGZ010161881.1:0-16164 GCA_032359645.1 Pododesmus macrochisma
GCCTACAAATGTATGTTAACTAAAAATAAATATATACATGCAATATGTGTTTAATTTTCAAACAAACTGACAATTTTGAAAGAAAAGCATTTAGAACCTGACTTTTAAATTACAAACAAAAATAGAAGCAATGAGTCTTTTTCACAGAATTAAAAAAGATACATATAATATATATATAATGTAAAAGGTTGCTTTTCCTCTTTCAAACTGTAGCAGGGGGTTGTATAAAAGACCAATATACAAATGCTTATTCGATCAAGACCATTTATTATTCCACAACGTATACTTGTGTTATGATGGTCCTCTGTGTTGCAAAGAGCTGCACACACATACAGGTGGAAGCACTCTAGTAAAGGGAGTTGTGTTCTCACCCTACAATGATTCAATCTAAGTCTTCACAGAATGTCAGAATCAGAATATAGATTGTGTCTAGTCGCGTCCGACTCTCTTGACATAGAAAGACACCTAAGCAGGAACGAAACAAAAGGCTACCTGTACTACATCACTAACTAACCACCGGGTAGTATACAAGGCATAAATGGGTTAGCCTGACCAAAAGAGATATATGATAAAATAGAAAAGAAAGTAATAGGAAATACATTGCTGTTTGCGCATACTTCATACTACAAATATCTAAACCTAAATAAGTTAAAATAATTAACATATAATACAACTGTAATAATCGACTCTACCACAAAACTTCAAGTGTCAGTGGTGTTTTTAAGCCCACTCACTCGAGCTTTACTCGTAGATCCCTCTCCCTCCATCCGTTTGTTAACGTTCCTCCAAAACTGTTGTACATAGTGTCATAGAACCTTCATATATTGTATCCTGAGGACTTGTAGTTGGTAATAAAAACAAATGTGTATCCTTTAGATTTCCAAGATGGCTGTCGTGGTGGCCATCTTGAACAATTTTAATTGCTACTCCTCCAGAACGAAAGTGCTAGAAACACAAGACCTTCACTGTCAAACCAGGTTAATCTTGAGTCCTATCTGAAACTGGCAATTAAATACTGGTAAAGATATTTTAAGAAAGACAACGGCAGATATCTTGATCTTTTTTAAACTTGTCTTCTTAATTTCTCAAGCATTAAAGATGGAGATTAAATTGAAACTACATGTTATGGGTTACACGTGATGTCTAGATATTCCTAAATGAAAAGTTGGTTTGCCAGCTGTTTCCAAGATGGCCACCATGATCAACCACAAACTTTACAATCCCAGTATGTACGTTCATTCCAATTTTAGATACTTCATGCAAGGCCATCCTTTAATTTCCTATTAAAGTAGGTCCTAATGACCTAGAAATTCCTCCTTCCAGTTGTAGGATCTTTTTTGCTTAAAAACGGAATATTGTAATGCAGTCATCTATTTGTTTGTTCAATGTTTTTGTTCGTGTTAAAAAACTCCTGCCCCTGAAGTCAGATGTTACCGTACTTAGTTAAAATACCTCCCTAAGAATTGCTTATGAAGCCAAGTTTCAAGGCCACAAAGTGAGTTCATACAACTTCAATTGCATGTAATAGCTCCTTTCCTGATAGCATGATTTAAGCCTGAGTGAAGGTTTTCTTGTGTGAATACTTTGGTTTGGATTGTTTCTGGGGTCACAGCATCAGCCTGTTAATACAATTTTACCTACTCTGATTTAAATTATACTTTGCACAAGCATTTCTTGTGGGAATCCCTTGCCTTGAAATGTTTTTGGGGCAATTGGGTCAAAGGCGATGGCTGTTCATACAATTTCAGTTTCCGTTCAATAACTCCCATTCCTCAAACCTGTTTTCAGTCAGACTGTGAACAGGCGTTTTTTTGGGAAAACCTTGATTTGGATTATGTTTGGGGTCATAGCATCAAATAAGTTTTTCATACAATTTCAACTTCTTTTCATACAGCCAAATTTAAGTTAACAGTACAGGCGTTTCTTGTGTGTATGTCTCGCTTGAGATTGTTGAGACTGTCATTGGATCTTAAAGGTAAAGGTTACAATTGAAGTTCATACACAATTTCAGTTTCTGTGCAATAACTTCTGTTCATACAGCTAAATTTAAGTAAAACTGTGTGGGCGTTTCTTGTGTGAATGTCTTGATTGGCATTGTTTTTGTGTCATCAGGTCAAAGACACAATGGATGTTCATAGACAATTTCACTCAGTTTCAGTGCAATAACTTGTGGTCTTAAAACCTGACTTTAGTCATGAGACTGTGCACAGGCATTACTTGTGTTAATATCTTGCCTTGGATTGCTTTTGGGGTCACAACATCAAATTGGCTATTTATTCAATTTCAGATCCTGCTGATAACTTCTGTTCCCTCAGTCAAATTTAAGTTAAACTGCACAGTTATTTCTTTTCAAACTTTGGATTGGTCTTGGGGTCACAGGTTCAAAGGTCAGTGTTACACTAATAACAGTCTCTGTAAATAAATGATTTCTATATTTTCATCACTATTAAGGGAGGAGAGTTTTCTCCAAGAACATTTTTTTTTTTTTTTTTAAATATTATTTCGAGACAATATCCAGAAACCAAAGAACTAACTGACAGAGGAATAGGTAGTGTTAAGGACTCCCCCAAGCAAGGCAATTATAATGACAACAAGCAAAATTACATTATATTCTCAACGTTTATTTTAATTTAATATAACACCTGTAATGACAATGAAATGATCTATTTTCTCCATTTACAATTTTCACATAAACTATAATAGAATGTACATGAATTTGATTTAAAGAAGAGAAAACACTGAAATGATCATAATCAATAGTACTTGAACTAAATAAGTACAACATTAAAACAATGACAATGTCCACAAAACATGAATCAATGTTTTTTGTTGTAATACAAAAAGAAACAAGTGAAATAGATACAGGTAGAATGTTACAAGGATAAACAAATTAAATATAATTGTGATGATAAAGATGCGCAACAAGATGAATGCTGACAAAATTATGATTTCTTTATAACAAAAATGATCAATAAAATATACAGATTATCCATTAAAAAGCAAACAACACATCTATGTAACAATAGAATAATGACTTCAGTTAATAACATAAACAAAATGATACATCAGAAATATTAAATTAAATTGTTCTATGTACTGAAGTTGAAAATACAGCCAAAAAGATAGCATCAAAACAAAAAGTAAGTATATAGTATAACTGAAAATACTTGTACAATGAATTAACTTAAACACACAGTGAATGTGTATGTGTGTTTATACAATCAATGAATATATTAATTAACATAACATTTATCCAGTGTTGAGCATGAAACCAGTCATACACAGAAATAAACAGCTACCTTACCATTACCTGATTAACCATCACACACAACATCAAATTTATCAAAATAAACAAATGCTTTTTTGGTGCAAATAAAGAATAACTCAACCTAAGGCTCAAAACTTTGAACGTAGCATTCACTGGCAATATTGCACACATTAATTGAATTCACAATTAAAATGAATTTTACCTATTATTTCTTTATAGAAAGCTAGAATTCAAGTTTAGGTGAACACTCAAATACAAGCATAGCAATCTGCTCTGGGCCCTTGACTATAAAAAAAAACTCAAAGCTATGCTCAGACTCAGACTCAAGAGAATATGTTAGGTGATATGACGACGCAAAAATCAGAGTCTCTAACACTTCCTGAGCACATATTCAGCCTAATATGACTTTCATGTGTTAATTCAAGCTGAACACATGCTCAACCATATCATTTATCGATACAACAGTAACAGTTTAGTTTAGCATGGAATTGAGTTTGAGCATGAATTTGTGCTCACTCAAGCTTGAGTTTTTTTTAGTCACGGGCCTGATCTATAGGATACACACACATCAAAACCACACAATCCAAAGATAGATTAAAACTTATCATGATACATGAATGACACAACTGCTGATAAATACATTTAAATACACACATATAAATATAGCACAAAAGTGATTAAATTAAGAACTCCACTGTTACAAGATTTTATACACATTAAAATCTATTGTTTCAATTGAATTTTAGAAATGAAATCTCGTTAAATTTTGTTTAGACTTCAAGATAATTGAAATTCAAAATTAACTCTGATATCACTTTTTGAAGAAGTGTGTTTGAAGATGAACTTAGTATCTAAATGAATGAAGAAAAATGCATCTCTTTCTTTTATAAGCGACAACAATCATATTTAAATATTAAACTGTTGGTTTAAACCATTATGCATGTCATTTCAGCATGTAAAAATTTATATTCATTCATTACTTAATTAATAGATATATTTGACAAACTTCAGTTATCTACAAAAGGGATATGTATATGTGTATTGATATTAATGCTATTTGTTCAAAGTGAAATAAGCAGTGCCGCTGTAATATCAATTCAAACATATTAGTTATTAATGAATGCAAGCATCATATCTTATTTTTTTAATATAAGTGGCTGCTTACAATGTTACAACTTCTTATCAAGACTCTTTAATTACCTTCATTATTTTATCAGATTTACAATAATATTTCAGCTAAATGTTGATCCTTCTTACTCCCTGTACATTGAGAAGTGAAAACCTTACTACTTACATTTAATGAATTGAATATATATGTATGTACATAAAAATGAGAAAATTCTGTGATGCCAACTGCAATGTCTCTCGTCTCTAGATCAATAAATAGAATTACGTAATCACATAACATAATTTTGCTTCTCTTTGGGAATGTCGAGATCAGTTTTTCAAATCTATATTAAAATGTAATAAACACTACTGGTACATTATATTTGTCATCTAAAATGTTATTTAAGCAATATACTTTTTAAATTAATGTCTTAAGTTAGAATTTAATGTTAACCTACAAATGTATAAATATTCAACAGATCTGCAGTTAATTTTAAATCTACATCCATGCTTGTTTTACAATATTTGAACACATTTTTATGTTCAAGACACCCGTATCAATTGTTGGAAAGACAAAGAAAACTGTGTATGTTCTTGTTCTATGAACTGAAAGCATAAGTTGAATGAATCAATAAAGCTTGGCATACTCAATACTTCGGTATTTTTTTTCCATCTAGAAAACTCACATTTTGTCCAAAATCCATGGGAACAAGAGTTTCTTACTTTTAAAGTTACCACTTATTAACTCTCGTTGATCAGAAAATAGATTTTGGGAATGGAATGCCACTTTTTATTCATAAAAATGTCTTAAATATATTCTTGTGCGTTTGATTGTATATAGGTAATTTAATGCCTTTGTCATTCATTGATAAAATAACAAGCCTTGTTAACAACTTGAAAATGTCATGTATTAAAACAGCAGATCAACAGATGATCAGAGTGTTTTCTTACTGTTCTGGCAATAGTTATTAATTAGTTTTAGCAGTGGCCATGTGTATGATATTACAACTACTTCAACCAATAATCTTTATTATCCCAGCTTGAAGCGGGTGTCTAGATTAAAATTCCTGACTGTAATGCATGAATATCAACTGTTGTTAGGATTCAGAAGAATTTATCATGATTTGTATGCGTTAATATTGTAATATATAATGGACAATAGAAATCAATATATAGTATTAGGAGCTACAGATCTGTATATAAGTATTAAAAATCAATCATTTTTTCAAATTACCTAGCATAGAATAAATACAACATACATGAAAGTTCATTATTGTCACTTAATATATCTAAACTTCAAAACAAACAATTTCACAAAAGCAAACAATCAATTCATAGTTTTTTCTTTCATTGGTTACAGAATGCAAATGTATGCATGCATTATATATTGAATGAAAAATATCCTCATGTTAGGAGTAAAACAATACAATCACTCAAAACGGTTAACAAATGTTTGTCCATTTTTCTACCCTGCAGAGGTAATGTTTGTCCATTTTTCTACCCTGCAGAGGTAATGTTTGTCCATTTTTCTACCCTGTAGAGGTAATGTGAATAGCTACATCTGTATTAAATCTATCATAACTCTACATAGCACAGGGGCTAGGCACAGACTCGCCCCCAACCCCTATATGTTTATATATCCCTCGAATATTTACAAATCATATAGGGGATGGGCAAGTCTGTGCCTAGCCCCTATGGTTTATAATCTATACAATATAAAATTAAGGTCTTACTACATGCACAGTTATCTGTTAATGTTATGCATCAAAACACGATAATTAAAACTTCTGCACTTAATGTTCATTATCTTATTAACATGATCTTGTTAATTTCTTTATTTTTTAGATCATTATTCAAACATATTGGTCAATATTACCGAGAAATAGCATTTTTAAGACATGAACATTTTTGATAATGTAAGTAAAGATAATTAAATTGTGTGAAAGCATTGCAGGATTTGCCAGTAGTATATATCTTATGTCTTCATATATACAATGTCACATTAATGAAATTTCTGTTTTGCTTTTAAAACATGATATAGCAACAAAATAAATCTTAATAAGAATACAAATATGAAAACAATTTACACTGCAATCAGCATGAGATTAGTAATATTAACAATATGTAAATGGCAGTGCCCAGAAATAAAACAATTATGACTGTATTGACACTTCAATAGACATTATATTATGTATCAACCATGATATAAGCCATCTGTTAGTTTAACCATTCATCAAAAACATCATTGTCGGCATAATAATTGTTGTATGCACACATCAAGTTGCTTATATTCGATTTGAATAAACATGTATTCTTTTGTATAGTTAGGAATTTTCATGCCCAAGATGTGTGATTTCATAACAAAATGCAAACTTTGAACACTGCTTTCAAAATACCTCTGAGGAAGTAATGAATCAAATTGTCAGAAAGTTCAATCTTAAATAACTTTTTAAGTGAATTAAATGATGAGCATTCTGTTGATGTTCAGAAAAATATTGTTTTAACTATTTCCTTTATATATACTGACGAGAATATGACATCATCTGGATTTTTCTTTATAATTAATTTATATAAATCTTTAGCTTTAATTATGGTACATAATTTAATTCCTATTTTCATGTAGATTACAGCCAGGGGAGCTAAATAATGTGAAACATGAGGGAAAAATATTACATGAATAGTCTGGAACTAAAATCAAGCTTTGTGAAGTTCTTATTTGTGTTCTTAAACAAAGCATATTAATAATAAATGACTTTATAAGACATGAGAGGTTAATATGACAATATGGACACCTTTTTAACACGATAATATAGTCATCAGTTATCTTAATATTAGGCAACAACTAAAATTTGTTTACATGCAATCTAAATGGTAAAACACGCCATCAAAATATTAATTCATATTAAAGTAATATAATCAATTATCCTGCAGATATTTTGGAAATAACTTCAAATGTATTCATTTTATATCCTGAAGTAAACTTACATTTCATGCACTCACACACAGCAACTGATGAAAGAACAGTTAATAATGTCAATTTGATTGAAAAACAATATTCCACACACCACTGTGACAACTTGTAAACTATTACCTTTCAAAACACAGTTTAGAATTGTTTACTTTGATAACATATACTGTAACACTTCAATCCATCTGAAACACAAACTATGTATGGCATGATGATGAACTTTATGATGGCAGGACTGAACTGTCACACTCTCACCCATAAGTGTTGAATGTTGTTTGTTGTATCACAAGTTTGCTGCTACAGCACCCAAACATTGGCACTTGATTTCAACTTGTATTCTCATGTTGCCATCAAGTTTACACAAAATATAAACATTCACTCTCTTCTAAAAAAAAATCACAAAAACCTATCTCCTGGTATATCTCTGAATTATTGGTACTACATTTAAATTTTTTAATCTTTTGAAACAATTTTAATATTTTAATTTGAACTAAATAAATAAATAACTTGTAAGTACTGGGTAAGAAGATATCATGTACTTTTGTATATAAAGTTTGTAGTTGATGCAAAGATGCCATTTTAACCTAAAATGTATCAATCTTTTATCAATGATTACACACATGTGGCATACTAGACACATTTGATAAAACCAAAAGTTTTATATTATTCTTACAGTTGAATAACTATTTTTCCTTACATTTTTAACAAATAAATTTCTACACAATTCAGGATTTAATCTGTTTTCAGAAATTCATTGCACAAAACCTACCAAAACACAATGAAGAAATAATTTATCAACCTTATAGATCTGTAACAGTTTAACACCATAACCAAGCCCACAATATTCAGACTTGTTAATGACAAAATAGTTAATCATTTTTCAACTTTTCATTTCATGCTGGTCAAACTAAAAACTGGATGAACCGAATTCCTCTGGATTTTTTTTGTCATCAGAGATGTGTATGGTTATCACAAAAAGCCATTAACTAATCGAAGTAACCATACAGTTACCATTTTGAAGTAAAGGAAAGTCCTGAGGAGTTCGGTACATCCAGTTTTTTTATTACTGTAATATTTTTAGTTCACATATTCAATATCTGAGATCAATAATAATGCAGACAGAACTGAAAATAACAGACACTCACAACAACATGAGTATAAAATTCAATCAAGTGCTTGCCGTCATTTAACCATCATAGGTGTTCCTTGCCAGTCAATACAAAATACATAGAAAATTTACAATGATAAACTCAAGTTTTCATCACGACTCTCCGCCGTTCCCTGAATCATATTCGTCTTCTGCATAAATATTGTCCTCATCATCATCGTCATCCTCATCCTCATTGTTCATGTCATCGGCATAGTCATCATCGTCATAAAAAAAGTCTTCAGAGTCCAGAGCAGTGTCCTGAGGTTTTGGTTTAAACGATACACAGTATTCCTGTAAAGTTGTTGGAACTTTGACACCATCCTTTGATGCATCTTCTTTTGTGGCTTGAACTTGTTTCCTGTTTTTAAATTAACACAAACGTTTGCATTATTAATTTTCACGCACAAAATGACATCTTATAACCTTTTATCAAAATACTTTCATACAATGTATTATAGAGAATAACAGACAAAATTTGATTCATCAAAAACAAACATGACAAGGAAAATCCAGTCTATTTCATATATCAAACCAAATGAATAGTGGTATCACTTATATGTTTTTTAGTCCTTTTATAACAAGGGATGCACTGATTTCAAACATTAATGAAAATACTCGCTGTTAAAGTTACTTTGTCAAAGATATTTGACACTAGTGATGGGCAATCAGAAGAAAATGATAATCAATTAATCGAAATAATCAGAGAGGCATTATTGATTAGGTAATAGATTAATAATCAAATTATTTACATATCATTATGTGTAAATAATCATAATGCAAGTCAGCACTCAACACAAAAACAAATATTATTTCAATGGTTTTCAGAAAAAGAACAAAACTAACAATTGTCCAAGAACATTGAATGTCTATAACAAAGAGAAAAGACTTGGAAAATATCCCAAGGTCAACAAAATCACAACCTTGAACTAGAACATTAACTTGCAGTCTAAATGACTATAAAACAAGAAGCCCATTGGGCCTTAACGTCCATCTGGTTGAATTAGGCCTATTAAAGTAAATATTTGGCATTTAAATACTTTTGACCAAAGGGTCTTGCCTACAACTTATTTTTTCGAAGCTCTGAAATTAAATATATTCCAAACCATTAAGCACTAGGCCTTCTAGTTTAGTAAAAGATTTTTAAAATTTTGTCAAATTTTCCCCCTTTTGGCCCCCTATAGTGGGCCCCTGGGGGCCAAGCTCCTTCTTTTGAACAAATCTGAATTCCCATCCACCCAGGATGACTTCTACCAAGTTTGGATGAAATTAGTCAAGTAGTTATAGACAAGAAGTCAAAAATGTGAATAGTTAACCATTTGCTATAGTGTTGAACTTTGATCCCAAAACATGCAACGTTTTTTTGACCCCAGGGTCAAGCCTTGAACAAACTTGGTTCTCCATGCCCAAAAGTTTACTATATACCAAACATTAAGCCCTAGGCCTTCCAGTTTATTAGAAGATTTTTGAAATTTTATAAAATTTTCCCCCCTTTCAGCCCCTTCATTTGAACAACTCTGAATTCCCTTTCCCCAGGGATGAAACTAGTCCAGTAGTTTTGGAGAAGGATAAAATGTGAATAGTTAACATATTTCCTAGTGTTGAACTTTGACCTCTAAATGCGTAACCCAATTTATACCCCAGAGTCATGCCTTGAACAAACTTTGTTTTCCATGCCCTAAAGTTACTACATACCAAAACATTTAGCTCTAGGCCTTCTGGTTTATTTAATAGAAGAAATTTTTTTAAGTTTTGTCAAATGTTCCCCTTTTGGCGCCCCCTGGGGGCCCAGCCCCTTTTATTTGAACAAATCTGAATACCCTTCTCCTAGGGATACTTCCTACCAAGTTTGGATGAAAATGGTCCAGGGGTTCAGGAGAAGAAGTCGAAAATGTTAGAAGTTAACCACGGCGGGCGGATGGACAACGGACGGGATTTGTATGAGAAAAGCCCACCTTGGACCTTTGGTCCAGATAGACTAAAATATCTACTAGAAAATCTGATATTCATTTGTCTAACAATCAAACTTGCAATGTTGCCACATAGTGCCATGAAAGTGGACTTCAGAAAAAGACATGCATGTACATGCATTATCTACTGTTAGTCTATCGGGATACTGAAGACTCAACTTCTTGGGTATGAGGTAGATACAGGTAAATTGCTTTTAGTTTTCAACGTGACGTTAATGGGACCAGACATATTTAACTTACAGAGTTGCATGTAATAAAAACTTAACAAATTTTTGCAGATGAGTAATTGCTTCAAATTGGTGTAAAATCATAAAAGTCATACATTGGATACGAGAATGTTACTGTATGCTGGTAAACAAACACACTATATGCATAGTCAATCGAGTTTTGATTCGCTGAATATTTGAGATGAGTTTGTAAATTGAAATTAACCACTTTATGGCAGACTTTTAAAATCACTCGCCGACATCGGCTACTTTCAGATTGAGATTGATTAATAGCATCGTTTGACTTGCAACGACAGCTAATCGATTGTCTGCGAGAATCGGAACATCACTATTTGATTGTAGTGGGATGATTTACCAGTGCACCGGTGAATCTTTATGCAGCCAATACAATTCATCAGCAAAATTAACAGTATCAAGATACATCATCTTTTAGTTCAGGTAACCTCCCCTTTGTAAGAAATCTTGTATGTTAAATCAAAATGGTGTCTGTAGAAACGAAACTTGTGAGTCAACCTGCTCACTATAAATTGATAATCTGGCAACATTTCTGCTTCCATGCTACCAAAAATTATATGAATGTTTGGGTGACTGACAAATCATTTGTCATTTGTAGAAAATTAACGGTATCAAGATACATATTCTTTTAGTTTGTGTAACCTCGATCCCCTTTGTAAGAAATCTTGTATGTTAAATCAAAATGGTGTCTGTAGAAACGAAACTTGTGAGTCAACCAGCTCACTATAAAGCGGTAATCTGGCAACATTTCTGCTTCCATGCTACCAAAAATTATATGAATGTTTGGGTGACTGACAAATCATTTGCGTTTGTAAAATATTTACCACGAAACTCAAGTATAGCAGAAATACGACGAATTTGATGACTCATATGCAGCGTCACCATCCGGAATCAATGTTTAAAGAGACGAAATGAACAAACACCACAGACGGTCAAAAACAATTCAAAACTGAATTAACTAAAAATAAAACTATTCCTAGTATGTTGGGGGCGAGCAAAAGTTTAAATTTAACAGCGTATGCGCTGAAATAAAAGATATGGAGAATGTTTAGTAGTTAATGCATGTTGTTTTAAAGGGACTGAAAGATGAGGCACAAGTAGAGATTACAGAACCTGGCTTTCAATTAACATTAGGAACTTAAAGGCCCTTTAGAATATCATCTTGGTTTTTCGTATTTACCACTGTAATAAATTTTAAAGATTTTTACAATTTAACAGATACAAACTTAAGTGATTGGAGTTGTTAAACAATGAACATCCAACAAGTGATTTTCTTAAGGGATATAAACATATATTGTGATATGTATCATATTGTTAACAAACATCCCGATATGTATCATATTGTGACTGCATAGGCATTACCCACCCCTACTATTTGACACAGATCAGTACAACCTACAGTTAAAAAAACTCTGCACTTGAGTTTTTTAAGTTTAACACAGCTATTCAAAAACTGTTATTTGTCTGTGACGTTAAAAAATAGGTGAGCCTTTTCTTCAAATGTCAAAACATTAAAACACTGTTGCATTTCAATATTATTAATTTAATGTTCAGTCAGTATACCTGATAATGTTCTCATACTCCTTGTCTTTGGAGTCCTTCCATTTTCTGTACATAACTGAGGCATCTACATTGGCTGGGGAAAATGTGTTTGGTTCATTCAGCAGTGATATTATACTTAATAAAACAGTTCTGTAAAAAAAAGATGTAAAACAAATTACGACAAATAAAACAGTTCTGTAAAAATATAATTTTGTGAAAAAAATTACAAAGTGGTGTTTCCTTATGGCTATAAATAATCCAATGTAGAAAATGAAACAAGGCATATCATAATTTATTCATATGCATCTGGCCAGAAAATCTAAACAGCAATATCTGTTATGAAATCATACAGAATTAAGAAATCCATTTCGACACCAAGACACAAATTAAAATCTTAATATAGTTTTGACCAAATAATAAAAGTTTCTTTATTTATGATAAACAAGAGGCCCATTGGGCCTTAACAGCAATCTGGTTAGAAAAGTACAATAAACATCATACAATCATGATCCTTTGGTATTTGATTAAGAATTTTTTTTTAATTTAGTAAATTTTCCTAATGGCAACTTCTTGAGGTCAAGCATCTTTTTTGAACAATTCATCCAATTCCACCATCCATAGGGATGTCTTTGACCAAGTCTTATTTAAGCTGGTTGAGTGGTTTTAAAAATTTCAGTGAAAGCCACAAATTGTTACAACTTCATGGCATGATTTTTAGTTTCTCATGATCAATACAAATTTTTACTTAAATATTTCCACCCAGGAAATTAAACTCGCCCAAAGCTAAGTTCTACTTGAAATTGCCTGACAAACAGGCAACATTTAACGTCGAGGCAAGATATATAGTTGTCTCTTAGTTTGTTGTTTCATTGGGGTTTGTTGTCCCTTTAACTCCTGTCTAGTCATATTGAGACGGTGTCTGCTTGTGACAGTGCGCTCTAGATCTTATGTTGACTTTAAAGTGTTGTCTCACTGAAATATGACGCTGCAGACACATTGACATGATATTTCACTCTGTCAAATTATCCCGACTCTGAGCCAACCAGTCCTCCTACACAGTAATGCTGAGCACATAGTAGGGAGCGAAAAGATAACCTAATTTTAAAGTCTTAGGTTTGGCGCGGCCCCAGTCCGGAATCGAATCAATACCTACCGGATAAGGAGAAACAAGTTGTCTCTTAGGAAAGATTCACATGATCACTTACATTTTCTTTCTATAATGATACAGTCAATGGGTATTTACCTGACATTCTGTGTAGGATTCCATCTTTCTGAAGGTAACTCTCCACTTTGGGGGTCATCTATTGGAGGGTGAAGAATTGATATGCAAACATCTCCATTCTACAATAATATTGATTGAAATATTTCACCAGATATGCTACATACATGTAAACATAATATCAAAAATATACACAATTATGTTTCATAGCTATAGTCCAAACCACAAAGTGTGCAAAACTGAAATGCTCTGCACATTTCATTGTTTGACTACTCACTAGTTTGGTTTGGTTCTTTAGTTTTAATGAGGTTTAATATAACTTTCTCAGGTAAGAATTAAAACATGCCTAGAAACAGACAGATTTTAAACTTTTTAAGATAGGATAAAATAACTTGAATGAAACCTTTGCTTTTTCTAACAATAATACAAAAATGTTGGACATGTAATTGATTAGTGCATATAGAAATTTCACAAAATATGTATTAAAATAGAACATTAAAAATTAACGTTGGACAAGTGATGCACAAATATCAACTGGTCCAAAACCATTATCTATGGCCTAAGAATTAAACTTGAGCTCTTATACTGATGGAGACATTAATATGTTTTAAGTATACATATGAATGTTTGCTTTTGGCATAACATTTATCGTTGAATATATCATTTGCATATATATATATATATATATATCAATACGCTGTACATATTAAGTCAGTGCCTATAATTAGCTTAAACCTTAATATATATATACCTCATAAACATTAGGGTGCCACATCTTGGACTGGAACTTAACACTTGGTGGATTGTATGGATAATCTGTAGGAAACTTCATATGTGCCTGGAAAACAAATCCACAAACATTTACAATTTAGAAAATGAATTTAATTGACACCTGAAATTTATCAACAACAAATATCAATTAATTCTTTTTAAATCAATGTAAAGAAAACATTCTATGAACAAAAGCAGTTAAGTATACTATATCCAATCGAGGAGGTTACAAAAATTAGGTTTGATTAGATGCATGACGTATATAAGACCTGAATTGAAATTCTGTTTGAAACTAGAGAATGTTTGTACAACATGCATACATGTACAAACTAGTACATTCTTGATTTTGTGTGTAGAATTCTCTAAAGAGAAACACATGAATGCAGGGTTTCAAGCCTGTGGAATGTGGATGGAGGTGATCAAAATGTTTAACTAAAAATCTAAGTGAAAACGAACAAGTGGAAAATTATGGCCAAGGATCGATGGTCAAAGTGACCTACCTTTGATTCATGATGCAGGAATTCGAAGAACACTTTAATGTGAAATCATTTAATATGAATTTTAAAGTATGTGTGAGTATAACTTACTAGTAAACGGAGGCAATCAAAAAGTTTAACCTAGATTCTAAGTGAAATCAATGAAGTGGAAAACCGAGGTCAAATAATTTAATATAAGGAAGCTTAAGATAAACCTACATATATATACCTACTTTTCATTTTGCATGAAGAACACTTCAAGGTGAAACTATATATGAAGTTTCAAGTCTGTGGTACATAAAAACTTCCTGGTAAACTGAGACGGATGGACAGACAGACAGAAAAGACAGGGCTCAAAAATAACATTTGTCCGATACCAGCTATATATAAATTAGGTCGAACAAGTGCATGTTACTATATCTATATACTAATATCTTAGCCCATTTCTTGTTATAAAACATTGAAACAGAGCTGAAGTATAAACACAAAGCCAATGCTGTCGTACTCTTTTTTTTATCTCTAATGATCGTGTTAAAGTACGATGTCTTCCAAATGAAGTGAAATGTTTAGCGTCATCAAAGCGCTTTCACTTTACAGGATATTTTGAAGAGTTTAACAGATCGTGATTCACCAATGTCGTTGACACAAACAACATGGATTTACAAAGTTTAGGTTTACGATAAGCACAGCTACAATTTATGAAAAGAAAACGGAATATCTTTTTAAACCTTCATTTGTCAACAAATTTAAGATGTGTGAAAAGCATGACTGTGCTCCCTGATGACTTAATAGATACTGCCGTGATTTTAGTAAACTGGCTGACCAAGCAAGTCACATTAACTTTGTGCTAAAATTATCTTTCAGCATGTTCAGGGAGTAGATTAAAGTCTACATGCCTAATGATTTGAATGTGCAAGGTGCCGAAACAACCTAAATCAAAATGCCAAAATGATCAAGTGCCGAATCGACCTGATACCACGATAATCAAGTGTCCATCCAGTTCCAGTCATGATAATCACTTAATTGTCTGTCCAGGGTTTGATCAGAACAGCAAATTCTCAAAACTATTTTATAAAATTTGAGCACGTCGAAAAGGATCAGCTAGCCTACTTTTTACTCTTGCTACCGACCTTTACAAAACTGTAACTCTACATGTTACAATCATCCAGGTGCACATGCTGTACAGTGTTTTCCAGACCTTTGTAGGTACACATGGTGTCCAGATTGCTTGATTTCGGGAGAACATGAATGCTCGGAAGGCCAACTCGAAACTGTACGCTTTATGACAGGCATATAATTATAACATATTAGATATACTGGGAGTTCTGGCTCTACTAGTACTCTAGTTCTGTTGTTTTTAATATTAAAACAAATAAAATAATTGTTGGAGTGTTAAATATTTAATAAACTTCAATAAAATATTTTAATTTGTGTTTATATAAAGTTCTACTCAT
>JAUMGZ010161892.1:0-16163 GCA_032359645.1 Pododesmus macrochisma
AATACGTGGTAGATTCATAGATTCCCCATAAAGTTAAGTATATGAAAAATGACATTGATGAACAATCAGTGTGCTCGCAGAGTAACAACAGCAACACCTAAGCCAACTTAAACTGCCAGTGAAAAAAAAAAGAAAAAAAAAGGGGGGAAATTTCGGGACCTTAGGAGAGCAAAACTCACCGAGTATAGTGTCAGGGGTAAACAACTAAATCGGCTTAAGTAATAGCTATAAGTTAAGTTCATCACTGCTATAATACGCAATAACATAAGTGCACGGGCAAATTCTCCTATTTGTAAAATACCATTAGCGTTACCCTCTTGATTCTGCTGCCGCTCTGCTCTTATTCATGTTCTATCACGTATGTGTCTCCTTTTGGTGTTTTGTCAAGGTATCAGTGGGAAATTCGGTAATTACATTAAACAGTAATAATGGCAAACATCTTTGTTGCTTAAGAGGACTTGGTTACCCGTAACGAACCTTAAGTGATGTATACTGTTGATAGTTTTGTTTTTTTATTTTCAACTGTATAGACAAATACAATTTTACAAAATCTCAATTACACAATTCTAAAGTCGCTTTGTCGTGTAACATTGTAATCACCAATCGATATAGCACGGGCGTTTCATGGTATACACTTGTGTAGCATAAAACGATCGTAGATCATTGCTTCTTCCATGTCTAGTGTTTGAAGATGTTGGTGGTGATTTGTTTTTAAGTTGAAAATTGCTTTTGGTTTTCCTATAATTTGCCCTTGTCCACATACTGAAGTATTTTTATTGCACTATTTGTTTTCGTAGGCATACATTTACATGTCTTTGTTCTAAATTGTGATTTATTTACATATAATTGATACGTGTTTAACTCAAAAGCCTCGAATGCAGTTCATTGTTTGACAATACACGTGTCCAAATAGTGTAGGATTGATTAATACCAGAAAACGAACGATGTGATAATATTTATGCGATTGTTTTGCATTTTTATCAAGCTCACAGCAACAACGGAATTTATGAATGCAGCTAAGGAAGCCCTTCAGACCATTTGCATGATGGAAGTTATTCGCGACGCTAATCTCATAGACAGGTCAACTAACTCAAACGCATCTGATGTCAAAACCATTTTTGAAAAATTGAAAGATCTTGATTGCAGAAACAACTGTTCCGATATAGGAAACTGTAAAGAAGGTATGTACTCTAATGTTAATCATTTGAGGTGTATAGCTGTTTTGATTGTCATAATCGTTTAAATCATTGGGTAAATAAACAATATTCTGACAACAATATAGCATTGCAAACTACACAAAAACGTACACAAAAATAATCATATTTCAAATACATTTAATCTTTGATTGCAGGTGAATGCCAATGCCCGGCTGATTTCACTGGAGAGGATTGTTCTAAAGATATTACCAAAGCACCATTGATTTTAAAAAAATCAGGACTCTGTAGATCTGATATATCACTGTGCAAACATATTTTTGTTTCAGGATATAATTTTATATATGGAATAACAAGCTGTAAAGTTAAAGAACTTGCGGTATGTTAAAATTCGTGTTCATACATGTTTACTTATTGTGTTTTTATTCTATATATACCAACTTTTTGCATTTGAACATTAATATTACAATACAAAAACGAAATCTGAAACATGCCTCCGATAAATATGATATTTATAAGAGGAAAGAGGCAATACTCTGTGCGAGAAAACCTCGTCCCGAATCCCAGAAGCTGCTGTCATTAATGGACGCTGAGGAGAAAATTAATTTAGAATAGAGAATAATTAAAAGAATCATAAACGAATTTCCGTAAATGCTAGACATAGCATTGTTGTGGATAATAGTACCCTGTGAAACATTAATGTTACTCTAAAGTTAAACCAAATGTCAGTTTCTCAAAAGTTATTTGGCAAGATGGGCTGCTAATTATCTCAGAAAAAATAGAAATAAGTGAGGTGTTACGGCGCTCGCTAGGCTACATCGCCGCTCAGATATAGAAGCCATGCTAATCGTGGTTGCGTGCCACTCAGCTTGACGCTATAGCTATGTATCTCGTGTATAATACCTTTTGGATACGATCTTTATTTCCTTTTTTTAAATTAGGGTTTACGCTCTGTATTTTTTACACAAGTGGCGAAGACATGAAACAAATGTATACGCCATCGTTAACGGTATCGTGTGATCTATTTAATAAAGGCGGAAACATATCTTTAATACAAATTGAAATATAATTAAAAGAATTGTACGTAACATGCGTAACAACTGCAGATTAATGATAACAATTACGATATTAAATTTAATTGTCTTAAAACTGTTGGACTGGTAAATGTTATCGAATCGTGTGGTATTACATTTAATAATAACCCTACAGTATATGAACTATTATCATTTTCTAATTTCAGTATTTGTTATATCAAAACAAAAAAGGGGTTAAGGATATGTATAATGTTTTAATAAGCTCGTATACAACCATACCAACTGGACAAGGAAAGTTGAATAACATTTGTAATTGTTATGGTAACGAATTATCCTCCCTTTAAAAGTAATAAAGGATACCAAATTCATATGGTTTCTATTAAGAGTATTCTTGGAATAAATTATTTAATAATCATAATTGACCCTTTATATAATGTACATTTTGCAGGAATTCTCTGTGTGAGGGAACCTCGACTATCATAAGAAAAGCGTGATTATTTTCGGAATAAGATAATGAAATAATGAATGTTATACATGTACATATATTTGATAATGTAGTTTCGCGTACTTTCTTTGTGGTAATCTTCCAAGTTTTATATTACAGTAAATACAATTAAAGTCAAGCATATGTCGATGACACTATTACATGGAGTATCATTAATCTCGGCATGGGTGCACAATATCGAATGGATGTGCATCGCATGCCTTTCGTACAGTAATCTGACGTATTTTATATAAATTCGTACACATTGAGATAGATAGTGTCGATCTAAAAGTTTTACAATGTTTAATGCTGGATCACCAAACACCAATGGTGATGTTCACCATACGTATGTTATATTTCTTTTATCAAGAAAAAACATTATATTGTGAAAAACATTATTAACGCAAGTTTTAATAAATTTAAAATTAAACTTCAAAGTTAAGGTTGCATTCCTTTATAATTTGCTGATGGGCGTATCATGTGGCGAATATTGTGATGCTGTTAATAATTTTTTCTTTTTTCTGAATGTATACATACAATTGTACTTATTTTGTTTGACATACAATTTATATTTGTTATATATTCTAGGTGTTTGAATCTAGTTTTAATATAAGCGCTGCTGATATAGTTTTTCTCGCTACGTACATCAACGATGTTAGCGTCCTATGTGATACAACGGAAATGGCTACGTCAGACTCTGATGGTATCATCGGAAGGGGATATATTGTCAGCGTGTCCAATGATAATGAAACGTTTAGTGATGAACTTACGTTCATCGCCTTTAACTCATCGTGTTACGAGTGTAACACCACAGCGAAGACATGTGCATTATGGGTATGTAACAAAATATGTATTTATTAATCATGTGACATGTGAAAGTAAGATCTGATTTACGAATGTAACTGCTATAAGTAATAGTTGATTTACTTGTTTAAAGTTGGCGTACTCCATGAATATCACAGGGTTCTACAAATAACTAATTCAATTGTTCTAGAGTACAATATTGCAAAACTGAAACATGCCTCCAATAAATATATATTACTAAAAAGAAAAAGACACGCAATTTCAAATGTAAAGAATTAATAACATATTATTGGTGAGCAATATGATTAAATTGTAAATATAATAATATAGTTAACTTTGAATATTAACCTAACCGCCTATTATTGTTTAGGTATTGTTTACAAAAGGGGCCTATCAATGTTTTCTTCCTTTGATTCTTTCCTTTTTTCTTACTTTCCTCATTTTGTTATTTGCTCTTACATATTCTATTGTGAATAAAGATTATTTGTTCGTATCACAAACAGAACACTGCATGCATATCTACGACAACATATCCTACCACGACGATAACACGTAAAGGTATGTACTTTTATATAAAGAGCACATTTTCAATTTCTTTAATAATCTGCATAGAGGTAACCTTGTTAGCCTATGTCGGGCCATTGCAAGGGAACTTGATTTCCTTCTGACTTTTTTCTATTCCTGATTTCTTATTGTGGTAGGCAGGTTTAAATTATTTGATAACGCTGGCCGGAATTATATTAACGACATGCTAATCTTGTACTAAACCGTTATATTTGCCAATCTGTCCTGTGCTTGGCACTTTTGTAATAAAAGAGTCATTCAAGTCAGAAATGTTAAAATGTAGAGACAAGGCAACGATTGGCAAGTCTTTTGAAATCAGCGGAACATTAAGCTAGCGGTCTCGTGTACAGGGATTTTAAGCCCACAATTAGGATCCCTATGTATAGTTAAAAATAATAATATGTCGAAACGACCTTTTGTATGCACTGTCCCTATTGCTTTGAGTTTCTGTACCGCTTATCATCCTTCTTTTCGTTCAATTCGTGTTGTGCGTTGGTATTTGTCAAGCTTTGGTGACGCTAACTCCTGAATTAAAAACAATATTTGTCAAGCATACATTTTAAACATCAATACAAGTGAGATATTCACACTACTGTTTCGTAAAAACGATGAGTGGAATCAACATAACGAGAAACACTGACAAACCAACAGTAGACGCATCATAACCTAATTTGTGGGTAATATACATAAATCTCAAAGCTTCGTTTTGTTTTCTTCTTTGTTTGAAATCATTGACAAGTTTTTCTATAATGCTGGTTATATACTATTCCAGAGGATGCCATCATAGCAACGAGTACTTTGGACACTTTGTCGTCAACAGGTAATGCGCAAAGATGCTGTATTCACTAATGTGTTTATTAAGCTACGCTAATGTAAAGTTTGATTTAGTATTTTTTGTTCACCTCGTATACATTGTTATTGCCTTTACGTTTTCTACTTTTGAATTAAGAAGATAGTTCTTAACATATTACAAACAACCTCATGTCCGTATATAATAAATATTTAAGAATGTTGGTTTATTATATTCAAGAAGACGGTACTACAACCTCGATTGCTTTGGACACGCTCTCGTCAACAGGTAATGATAACGTATATGATTCACTCATATCTATGTATTATGTGTCATTCATGTGAACAATGGTTGACCATTTTCTATTCTGCCCAGATACATATCAATCGCAATTTTCTTGCTTTATGTTTGAGTTAAGATAATGTTTATTGACATATGGTATTAATAGTAAGCGTTGTTGGTTCTGTGATATTAAAGAATATGCTACTACAATAACGAGTACATGTAATTGGGTCACGATATCGTCGACAGTTAATGATAACGCATACTGTTCACTCATATCTTTGTAAATATGTTACGTTAATAAAACACTCTTGAGATGACGTTCATTTCAGAATAAAAAACATACAAAATTTGCTAATAATATATTATTAACAACAATGAATATAAACTGTTGAATAGTACCCTTTCGAGAAAACACAAAGACAAATTTTAGTTAGTGCGTAAATTGTATGCGTTTTTTTCCTTTTCGTCTCAACACGTTGGCTTCTGTTTATGATTAAATGCTCCTTAGCTCGCCTTCGAAAGCGTCGGTGTCAGCGTTGGCGTTGGTATTGGCGTTGCCAGGTTAAAGTGTTGCTGCAATTGTAAAAATGCACAAGTGTATAATCAAATAAGTGTACATGGATGCTGTTTTAGGTATGAGAGTAGTTTAGGGGAATAGAATATATTAAGCAAAGTGAAATAAGAAATCTATTTTAAAATATTTTTTTTACATGTTTCTGAACTTAAACTTTGTCATATTAAAGTTTTGCTGCAAGTGTCCGTATAACGGAAGAGGCCATTGGAACAACTTTTTCAGAAACTTCAAATACATAATTCAAAAAATGTTGACAACGTACAAAGGAGATGCATTATTTAAGCAATGTTTATACGAGCTTACATCTGTTAAAGGCATTCTTGAAAGGTCACAATTTTTATAAAAATAACACTGTGTGGTACACCACACTGAGTAAAGCGTCTCCTTCCGGCGAAGAAATGTGGGGTGTAACCACATAAAACAGACCGTAATAAAGCCGAAGTTTGAATGAGAGTAACGGATTCAAATGCGTTTGCTGACGACTGATTCGGTCTGTTATCTAAAATGGTAAACATGGCCTCTGATTGGTTACACTTTAAATATTGTCCGATTTCGTTAAAATTCGTTATACCGATGTATTATGAAACTGCAATTTCAACTGTGTATGATTTTTTAATCGATTTATTATAAAAAGATAACGGCCAAGGCCTTTGATATGTCAATATTGAGATATTGCCTGATTTTGTCAAAATGTTGTACGTTGATGTATAACTACACTGTGACCATAACTACATGTATTTTTTTCTGATCCATTATCTAAGATAGGACATCCTGTAATGGCCCTGCTATTATTAACATTCATTTTAAAAAAAAATGTTTTTAATAGGCGAGCGTTGCCGTTCTCCAACAGCTCTTGTTCTTTAATGTTGGTTTTATGATATTCCAGAAGATGTTATTACACCCACGGATACGTTGGAAACGTTCTTGTCAACAGGTAATAATAATGCACATTGTTAACTCATATCTTGTTATAATGTTACATTCATGTGAACATTGATTTACCATTTAGCCCCCTATATACATTTCAATCACATTTACCTTTCTCTATGTTTGAATTCGGATGATTTTAATTAATGTATTGCAATCACTGAAATAGACTTATGTTATTACTATTATGCATAGTTTGTTTTGTGATATTACAGAAAATGCTACTAAAACAGCGAGTAATCGAGTCACGTTGTCGTCGACAGTTAATAATAAAGGATGTTTTTCACTCAAATATTTTTTTAAATGTTACGTTAACAACATACTCTTTAAGTGACGTTTACTCCTAAATAAAAAACAAACAAACAATATTTGACAAGCATCGTGTTTTTTTCGATTTACTTCTTAAACATCAATGAATATAAAATGTTGATCAATACCTTTTCGGTAAAACACAAAAAACACATTTCAATTAGAATGTGAATTGTATTCGTTTCAAAATTGCGTATCTAATATCATTATTGCTTAATCAAAGGTTCCAGGTTCCGCTATTTTCCTTTTCGTCTAAACACGTTGGCTTCTGTTTATGATTAAATGTGTTCCTATAATGTCGGTTCTATGAAATTCCCGAAGATATTATTACAAAAACGAGAACTTTGGAAACGTTTTTGTCGACAGGTAATAATAAAGCTCGTTTTTACTCATATCTTTTTATTATGCTACATTCACGTGAGCATTAATTGACTATTTTCTTTTCTCTCGGTATACATTTCAATCGCATTTACTTTTCTACGTTTGAGCTAAGACACATATATTAACGTATTGCAAATAATCGAATTGACATATGTTATTACTATTATGCATAGCTGGTTCGTTGATGCTACATAATATGCTACTACAATAACGAGTTGTTTGGCCACGTTGTCGTCGACAGCAAATTTTAACGCATGTTTTTAACGCCTATCCTTTTTGATATGATACGTAATGGAATACTTTTGAAGTGACGTTAACTCCTAAATAAAAATAAACAATAAGTGTCAAGCATATATTTTAAAAATTAATAAATATTTAATGTTGAAAAATTCCGTTTCGAGGAACACAAAGAACACAGTTTTGTCTGAGCTTTAATTGTATGCGTTCTAAAATACCATCCCTTCGTATATGACCTCTTATTGTTTTTTTTTTAATCTTTCGGTAATATTCAAATATATATAGGTTCCAAGTTCCGATGTTGTCCTTTTCAACTCAACACTTTGGCTTCTGTTTATGATTAACTGTTTTTTTGCTATAATGTTGGTTCTATGATATTCCAGAAGATGCTATTTCAACAACGAATACTTTGGAAAAGTCATTGTCCACAGGTAATAATAAAGAACGTTTTTTACTCATTTATTGTTATTATGCTACATTCATGTGAAAATTGATTGACCATTTTCTTTTCTCCCCTTACACATTTCAATTGCATACACGTTAGGGCATTAACTTCTTAAAATAAACAAATTATATTTGCCAAGCATGTATTTGAAACAACAATAAATATGAGATGCTGAACAAAACCGCTTCGAGAAAACACAACGACAACTTTTATTTGAAGCATAAATTGTATGCGTTCCTAAATTGCACAACCTTTGAAGACTTGCAGATTATGTTATTTATGAATATTGTATGAATTACTATCTTTTTTCATCTATAAGACATCCGTGTCTTGGATGTACGGACATAATGCACACTTGTTACCACAGAAAACACAAAATTATTTTTCGAAAAACCGAATGCGTGCAAACCATGTGGTAAAAAGTGTGCATTATGTCCGTACATCCAAGACACGGATGATTGTTTTAGACTAAAAATAGTTAATCATACAATATTCATAATTACAAAAACTGCAAGTCTTCAAAGGTTGTGTATGCTATATTTTGTAAAAAAAAATGCAAGCAATATGTGAATGTTGTAAGTAAGACGTATAAACTGTATGGTATTATTACTAAAGAGTGACAATAATTAATTATACATGTATCTTTCAGTAAACTTATACTTGTTTCTCATACAAGACGACATTGTTTATTATTACGCCATTAGTGTATACTGTATTATGTCGTCACACTACTGTGACGTCATGATTATATCTTATGTTGCTGCTATTTTTATGTTAGAGTACAGTCTGAAATAAAGTGTTGCTTAGGAAGGCTGATAGTGCGGCCAAAAGCTCCAGAAACTAAACTTAGCGATTTTGATATATATAAATATATATATTCCAAGTTCCGCTATTTTGCTTTTCGTCTCAACAGGTTGACTTCAGTATATGATTAATTTTGTTTATAATGTTGGTTCCAATATATTTCAGAAGATGCTATTACAACAACGAGTACTTTGGAAACGACATTGACGACAGGTAATAATAACGAACGTTTTTCAATATATATTTTTAATTTTGTAATGTAATGAAATACTCTTGAAATGACATTAACTCCTTAAAAACTAATATTGGCCAATCATATGTTTTAAACATCAATTAATATAAGATATTGAACAATACCGTTGCGAGAAAAACTCAAAAACACATTTTAATTGGAGCGTTAATTGTATGCGTTCACATATTGAATACCTTCGTATATTGCATTATATTATTGTTTAATCTTTCGGTAATATTCATTTATATAATAAGGTTCCAATTCAAGTTCCGCTCTTTTCCCTTTCGTCTCAACACGTTGGTTTCTGTATATTATTAAATAATTTTCTTTAATGTTGGTTTTATGGCATTCCAGAATATGTTGTTACACCCAAGAATACCTTAGAAACGTTCTCGACGTCAGGTATTAATAAAGCACTATTTCCACTCATTACGTTTTAATATGTTACATTTATGTGAACCTTTGTTGACCTTTTTCTTTTCTCCCCGTATACATTTTAATCGCATTTACCTTTCTCTAAGTTTGAGTAAAGTTGACACTTTTAAACGTATTGCAAATACTCACATGGACATATACTATTAATATATTATAATATATTATATGTTGTTGGTTATGTGATATTACAGAAGATGCTACTAACGCTTGTTTTTCATTTACATCTTTTTTAATATGTTACATTAATGAAATACTCCTTACGTGACGTTAACTCTTAAATAAAAATAAACACTATTTGCATACATTTTAGATAGCAATGCACATAAGATGTTCAACAATTACGGTTTGAGAAAACACAAAGACACATTTTTAATTGGATCGTAAACTGTACGCGTCACAAATTTACATACCTTTTTATTTGACGTCTTATTATTGTTAATTTTTTCAGTTATATTTATTTATATAAAATGTTCAAAGTTCCTCTCAACACGTTATCTTCTATAAATGATTAAATGTTTTGTCATAATGTTGGTTCAATGATATTTCAGAAGGTGCTATTACACCTACGAGTACTTTGGAAACGACATTGACGGCAGGTAATAATAACGAGCGTAGGTAATAATAACGAACGTTTTTCAATTATATATTTTTTCTAATTTTGTAATGAAATGAAAACCTTTGAGGTGACGATATCTCCTAAAAAACAATATTGGCAAAACATATATTTTAAACCTCAAGACGTTGTACAATATCGTTGCAAGAAAAACTCAAAAACACATTTTAATTTGAGCGTAAATGTATGCGTTCCAAAATCGAATACCTTCGTATATGACATTTTATTATTGTTAAATGTTTCGGTAATATTCATAAATATATATATATACGGTTCCAAATTCCGCTTTTTTTTCGTCTCAACACGTTGACTTATGTATATGATTAAATGTTTGTTCTATAATGTTGGTTCTATGATATTCCTGAAGATGCTATTACACCCACGAGTACTTTGGAAACGTTCGTGTTGACGGTGATATTATAGCAGGTGTTTTCATCAATTCTTTTTTAATCTGTTATGTTACTGAAATATTCTTGAAGTGACAGACATTAACTCCTAAATTAAGAAAACAAACAATATTTGCCAAGCATATATTTTAAACATCAATGAATATAGGATGTTGAACATTACCGTTGCGAGAAAACAAAACAAACACATTTTAATTGGAGCGTAAATTGTATGCGTTCCAAAATTAAATGCCTTTGTATAAGCCTAAGTCCACGTTCCGATATATTCCTTTTTGTCTCAACACGTTGGATTCTGTATATGATTAAAAGTGTTTCATAGTATTGGTTCAAATATGTTTTAGAAGATGCTATTACACCAACGAGTACTTTGGAAACGACATTGACGGCAGGTAATAATAACGAGCGTAGGTAAAAATAACGAACGTTTTTCAATTATATATTTTTTAATTTTGTAACGTTAATGAAATACTCTATATGTGACGATAACTGTAAAAAACAAACAATATTTGCCAAGCATATAGTTTAAACATCAATTAATATAAGATGTTGAAAAATACCGTTGCGAGAAAAACCTCAAAAACACATTTTAAATATAGCGTAAATTGTATACGTTTCAAAATCGAATACCATCGTATATGACATATTATTATTGTTAAATCTGTCAGTAGTATGTGTATATATGAATGGATCCAAGTTCCGGTATTTTTCTTTTTCGTCTCAACACGTTGACTTCTGTTTATGATTAAATGTTTTTTTATAATGTTGGTTCAATGTTGTTTTAGAAGATGCCATTACACCAACGAGTACTTTGGAAACGTTATTGTTGACAGGTAATACTATTGCAGGTTTTTTACTCATATCCTTGTTAATATGTTACGTTATTGAAATATTCTTGAAGTGACAGACATTAAATCCTAAATTAAGAAAACAAAATATTTCCAAAGAAAATATTTTAAACATCAATGAATATAGGATGTTGAACATTACCATTGCGAGAAAACAAAACAAACATATTTTAATTTGAGCGTAAAATGTATGCGTTCGAACATTGAATGCCTTCGTATATTACATTGTATTATTGTTCAATCGTTTGGTAATATTCATATATATATATAAGGTTCCAAGTTTCGCTATTTTCTTTTTCGTCGCAACACTCTAGCTTTTGTTTGTGATTAAATGGTTTTTTTTAATGTTGATTCTATGATATTTCAGAAGATGCTATAACACCAACGAGTCTTTTGGAAACGTCATTGTCGACAGGTAATAATAAAGAACATTTTTGAATTATATATTTTAAAATTTGTAACATTAATGAAATACTCTTGAGCTGACGTTAACTCCTAAAAAAACAATATTTGCCAAGCATATTTTAAACATCAATTTATTTAAGATGTTAAATCATAAACACATTTTAAATGGTGCGTTAATTGTATACGTTCTCAAAATGGTATACCATCGTATATGACATCTTATTATTGTTAAAAATGTCAGTAATATGTGTATATATAAATGGATCCAAGTTCCGCTATTTTCCCTTTTGTCTCAACACGTACGCGTTGGCTTCTGTGTATGATTAAATGTTTGTGTAAAATGTTAGTTCAATGTTGTTTTAGAAGATGCTATTACACCAACGAGTACTTTGGAAACGTTATTGCTGACAGGTAATACTATTGCAGGTTTTTTACTCATATCCTTTTTAATATGTTACGTTATTGAAATATTCTTGAAGCGACAGACATTAACTCCTAAATTAGGAAAATCAAAATATTTGCCAAGCATATTTTAAACATCAATGAATATAGGATGTTGAACATTACCGTTGTGAGAAAACAAAACAAACACATTTTAATTGGAGCGTAAATTGTATGCGTTCGAAAATTGAATGCCTTCGTATATTACATTAAATTTTTGTTTAATCTTTCGGTAATATTAATATATATATTAGGTTCCAAGTTCCGCCATTTTCCTTTTCATCTCAACACTCTGGCTTCTGTATATGTTTAATTTTTTTTTAAATGTTGATTCTATGATACTTCAGAAGATGCTAAAACACCAACGAGTACTTTGGAAAGGTCATTGTCGACAGGTAATAATAAAGGAACATTTTTCAATTATATATTTTAAAATTTGTAACGTTAATTGAAATAATCTTGAGGTGACGTTAACTCTAAAAAACAATATTTGCCAAGCATATGTTAAACATTAATTAATATAAGATGTTGAACAATACCGTTGCTAGAAAAACTTAAAAAAACACATTTTAATTGAAGAATACCAACGTATATGACATCTTATTATTGTTTAATCTTTCAGTAATATTTGTATATATATATTTATATATTTATGGATCTAAGTTCCGCTATTTTTCTTTTCGTCTCAGCATGTTAGTTTCTGTTTATTATAAAATGTTGTTTATGATGTTGGTTCAATGTTATTTCAGAAGATGCCATTACATCAACGAGTACTTTGAAAACGTCATTGTCGACAGGTAATTTTAAAGAACGTTTTTCAAGTACACATTTTGTAATCTGTTACGTTACTGAAATAGTCTTGAAGTGACGATTACTCCTAAATTAAAAAATAAAACACGCAATTTTTGCCAAGCATATATTTTAAACATCAATGCATATATGATGTTGAACATTACCTTTTTCAAGAAATATAACAAACACATTTTAATTGGAGCGTTAATTGTATGCGTTCCGAAATTGAATACCTTCGTATATTATATCACATTATATTATTGTTTATTCTTTCGTTAATATTCATATATATATATATATATATATATATATATATGTTAGGTTCCAAGTTCCGATATTTTCCTTTTTGTCTCAACATGTTGGCTTCTGTATATGATTAAATGTTGTTTTTTTTAATGTTGGTTCTATGACATTTCAGAAGATGCTATTACACCAACGAGTACTTTGGAAACGTCTTTGTCGACAGGTAATAATAAAGAACCTTTTATAAATTATATATTTTTAAATGTGTAACGTTAATGAAACACTGTTGAAGTGACGTTAACTCCAAAAAAATATATATTTGCCAAACTTATACTTTAAACATTAATTAATATAAGATGTTGAACAATACCGTTGCGAGAAAAACAAACTAAAACAAATTTTAAATGAAGAGTAAATTGTGTGCGTTCCAAAATTGAATACCATCGTAAATGACATTTTATTGTTGTTTATGTTTCAGTTATTTTCATAAATGTAAATAAAATGTTTCAAATTCCTTTATTTTCCTTTTCGTCTCAACTCGTTGGTTCCTTTTTTCTATAATGTGATTCTATGATATTCCAGAAGATGCTATTTCAACAACGGATAGTTTGGAAATGCTCTTGTCGACAGGTAGTAATAAAGCACTTTTTACTTATATCTTTTTATTATGTTACATTCATGTGAGCATTGGTTGGATATTTTCAACATTTTGACATATGCTATAAACAGTATACATTATTGGTTCTGTGATATAACAGAATATGCTGATACAATTTCTAATAATTTGGCCATGTTCTCGTCGACAGTTAACGGTAACGCATGTTTTTTCACTTATACACTTATTGTATATGTTGTTAATATGTTACGTTAATGAAAACGCTTGAAGTGACATTAACTTTTAAATAAAAAACAATCAATAATGGACTAGTATATATTTTAAATATCAATGAACAACACTATTTCGAGAAAACACACAAACACATTTACTTAAGCGTAAATTGTATGCGTTCCAAAACTGCATTTCTTCGTATATGACCTATCTTTGGTGTTTAATTTATAGGTAATATTCATATTCATATATACATAATAAGGTTCTAAGTTCTGCTATTTTCCTTTGCGTCTCATCAGGTTGGCTTCTGTTGATGATTAAATGTATTTCTTTAATGTTTGTTCTATGATGTTCCAGAAGATGGTATAACAACAACGAATACTTTGGAAACGTTCCTGTCGACAGGTAATAACGAAGCGTTTTTCACTCACATATTTTGGTATTATGTAAATTTCAAGTGAGCATTGTTTGACCATTTTCTTTTTTTGTGTATACATTTCAATTGCACTTACCTTTCTGTACGTTTCAGTTCAGATGATATTGATTAACGTATTGCAAATACTTACATTAGCAAATGCTACTAATATTATACATTTTTGGTTTCTTGTGTAATCTAAGTCAGAAATTTTGAAAAGTAGATACTAGACAATGATTGGCACGTTCTTTGAATTCAATGGGACGCTAACCTCGTGGTCCCGTGTACAGGGATGTTAAAAATTTGCTACAATACATATTTTCATTGAAATAAACAAGATTAGCTGGAAAGGCCGTATCATGGAATTGACTTCATGTTTGTGCTATTCCTATTACTTTTAAGTTCCGTTGTTTTCATTTGATCTCTACACATTTGCTTATGTTTATTTAAACTACCTTTTCTTTAATGGTTGTTCTATGATATTCTAGATGATACTTCTACAACAGGGAGTTCTTTGAACACATTTTCGTCGACAGGTAATAATAACATTTGTGTTTTACTTTAAAACATGATATTTTCCTGTTTCATGTTAATGCGAACATTGGTAAAATGTGTACATGTGCTCCTCTTTGAATGTACGTATAAACTGCATTGACTTTTCTCTACTATCGAGAGTTAAAATGATATTGAATAACGCATTGTTAATGCTTGCATATACATATGTGATTTCTATAATATTTAAACGTGATGTGTATATATTAGACACATAAGACAGTTTATGAATAAATTAACTATTTAAGAAGGTGTTTTGATCAGCATTACACTATTATATTTGCTAATCTTTCCTGTGACTGACAACATATCGGGTTAAGGATGTTTAAGGTTCGTGATGGTGTAGAATTTTCAGCTGTCCGAGGGGTCATCAAAGGAACTAAATTGAAATTAGAAATTAGAAATTACACAAAAAAGATCAGCACGTCCTTCAGCGACTACAATTAGCTAGCTGTTCCATGTATAGGAATTGTAATCCAATAGCACACGAATATCCTCATATTAAGTTAGATATATAAGAGTAGGCTGAAACGCCGTTTTTGGCGACCCATTGCTTTGATTTATCGTCCATGTCACCGCCTTTTTCATGTCTTTAATTGTGTCTTCTGTTGTGGTTATATCGGTGAAATACACTGTAATTGACGCTAAATTGTAGTTAAAAAACAAACAATATTTCCCAATAATACATTTTATACATCAATGATAGTAAAATTTCAAAATACTGTTTCGTAAAAGCCTTATAACATATCGTTATTGGAAAGACAATTGTATACGTTACAATAATGCATCCATATGTGGATAACATTTAATGTATTGAATATGTAGATACAATAATATATATCAGGTTTTTAGTTGTGTTATTGTATTGTTCATGTCAACACATTTGACAATGTTTTTGATCGCAAGGTTTTCTAACATATTTATGTGATGATATTCCAGAAGGTACTACTACAACAAGGATTACTTTGTACACGGTCCCGTCGACAGGTAATAATTAGTCTTTCACTCTAAAATGCAATTTTCTAATGTAATGTGCATGCGAACATTGGAGCAATATTGTATTTCCTCGTCGTATACATTCAAACCACATTTACAATTTAAAGCTGATATTGTGTAATGTCTTACCTTGTAAATTCTTAACTACTCGTGAAGTAAAAATAAG
>JAUMGZ010161903.1:1262-16163 GCA_032359645.1 Pododesmus macrochisma
GTATCCCTAGGGGAAGGGGATTCAGAGTTGTTCAAATGAAGGGGCTCGGCCCCCAGTGGGCACCATTAGGGGGCCAAAAGGGGAAAATTTGTCTAAACTTCAAAAATCTTCTTCTAATAAACTAGAAGGCCTAGAGCTTAAAGTTTCGGTATGTAGTAACTTTAGGGCACAGAGAACCAAGTTTGTTCAAGACGTGACTCTTGGGTCAAAAATAGGTTACACATTTTGGGGTCAAAGTTAAACACTTTAACAAATATGTTAACTATTCACAATTTTGACTTCCTGTCCAAAACAGCTGGACTAATTTCATCCAAACTTGGTAGAAAGTATCCCTTGGGGAAGGGAATTCAGATTTGTTCAAATGAAGGGGCTTGGGTACCAGGGACGCCACTTTGGGGGCCGAAAGGGGGAAAATTCAACAAAATTTCAAAAATCTTGATAAACTAAATGGTCTAGAGCTTAATGCTTTGGTATGTAGCAACGTTAGGGCATGTAGAACCAAGTTTGTTCAAGGCGTGATCTTGGGGTCAATAATAAGTAATGCATTATTTGGTCAAAGTTTAACTGTATATAATATATATAGCAAATATGTGAACTTTTTTCATTTTCAACTTCTTGTCCTAAACCACACCCTGGACCTATTTCTTCCAAACTTGGTAGGAAATATACCTAGGGGAAGAGGATTCAGATTTGTTCCAATGAAGGGGCTTAGCCCCAATGGGGCTCCACTTTGGGGCCAAAAGGGGGGAAATGTGTTAAATTTCAAAAATCTTCTCCTGATAATCTAGAAGGCCCATCCCCCCGGCCAGAGCCTAATGTGTTGATATGTAGTAATTTTATGGCATGGGGAACCAAGTTTGTTCAAGGGTGATCCTTGGGTCAGAAATGGGTTACACATTTTTGGGTTAAAGTTCAACACTATGTCAAATATGTTAACTTTTCACATTTTTTACTTCTAGTCCAAAACTTTTGAACCAATTTCACCTAGACCTTGTTGAAGGCATCCCTAGGGGAAGGGGTTTAGATTTGTTCAAATGAATGGTCATGGCCCCCAAGGGACACCTTTTTTGGGGCCAAAATGGGGGAAAATTTGACAAAATTTCATAAATCTTCTAGTAAACTTGAAGGCCTAGTGCTAAATGCTTTGTTAGTAATAATTTAAGGACATTGAGAACCAAGTTAGTTTAAGGCATGACCCTAGAGTCAAAAGTATTTGAATGTAAATATTTAGTTTTTGGCCTATTTCAACCAGATGGACATTAAGGCCCGATGGGCCTCTTGTTTAAATTTTTATCACTTTTATCTTTGGCCATTTGGGATGTATATTATATAATTAGGGCCTGTTAATGGCCAAATTTGTACACCTACCTATGATATTCCTTCACACTTGTGTCGCCTCTCCCCCTGGGTCACTGATTCATTCGCCCAGTGATCAAATTTCAATATTCAATGAGCCTTTACTCTCCGCTCAGGGCTCGACATTAACGTTTGTCCGGTACCAGCTAAATATTAGGTCGGACAAGTACATGTTAATTACTTAAAAACTATGAAGTGCAAGTAAAAACAATTGTCAAAGTCAACATTAAAATATCTTAGCCCATTTCTTGCTGTAAAACATTAAAACAGAGCTGAATAATAAACACGAAGCCGCTGCTGTTGTACTCTATTTTATCTCTACTGATCATAAAGAAGTACGATGTCTTCGAAATGTAATGTTTAGCATCATCAAAGCGCCTTAACTTCACAGGGTATTTTGAAGCGTTTAATAGATCGTGATTCACAAATGTCGCCAACAAAAACAAAATGGATTAGGTTAACGATAAGCACGGCTAAAATTTATGGAAAGAAAAGGGAATGTCCTTCATTTTTTCAAGAATTTAATATGCAAGAAAAGCATGACTGCTCTCTGATGACTTAATCGATACTGCCGTGATTTTAGTGAACTTGCAAACCAAGCATGTCAACATTAACTGTGTGCTGAAATTATCTTTCAGCGAGTAGATTAAAATCTTAAAATGTTATATTAATGTAATTACTTAATAAATAAAATTAATAAAGTTAACATATATGAATAACAAACACACGCAAAGCTACTTGAGATTTTATCTAATTTAAGTTTTAATTAAAATATTCGGACAAGTAAATATTGAGTTCGGACAAGTTACTTTAACACAGTACTTGTCCGACAGGACAAGTGAAAAAATAGCTTATTGTCGAGCCCTGGTGAGTGATATATAGACCTAATATTTCATTGGACTACATAGTACAGTTGAGGATCACATTGCTCAGCACTACAATGTATCGATTTTTTCCCCCCAAAGACCTAATCTCAAAATGAAGTGCTCGTAGGAATTTTACTTACCATCAGAATAAATGGCAATAATTATGATTCATATGAACACCAAAACAAATATTAATTATTTAGACGACGATTTATTTCGTTTACTAAGCGCTTTTTAGTCAATCACTGCTATCTATAGCTGTTTACATTAGTGACAGACCTACTAACCGTTGTTTTTATTCATATTGAAATGCAATGAATAAGGCAATTATCAACATTAAAGACAAAAGATAAAGAAGCAAAACGAAACAACATGACACAAGGAACACAAAGTTATCACAAAATGTACAAACTTTCAGCTTTTGAAAGAGAAATGGTACTACTTTCTGTGGACGTTGCAAACGGAAGATGTCAAAGGTCTTCCTACACTAAATTTTGAAAGTTTTGAGAGAATGTGAGAGAGTAACTACAATACGCTTGTGGCTACACCAAAGGTGTACCCTGACTTAAAAATCAAATGCTTACATTAGAACAGAAAGAAAATTGGAAACAAGGACTGGAGAGCAAAGCAGTAACGACAGTACAGAAGGTTGAACCCATGCAATGATGTTATCGCCTACCATTCTCAAGCATAAAATGGGGATCTTTACTGTGCTCATGGACTTTTTATACATGGAACGCTAGCTTGGTGTCCCCTCCAAAGGATGCTTTGATCTTTGTCTGACCTATACCGTTCAACCTGTCTGACTTGGGTGACCCATCCAGGAACATAAGCTCTAACCAGCATAACTTTTCAGGTCATTGAGACATACATTTACCCCTCCTACCACAAAAACTCTGTGGTTTTTTTTCAAACATATGGGGATACTGCTGAAGGAATCAAAGTGTATATTTTAAGAAAAATATTCATAAATGTTGCTAATGTCAGACACAAAAACTGTTTAACCTTAAAAATCAGCGGTGAATTTAAAATAAACAAAAATTATAGATATATACATAAATACAACTTTAAGAAGGTATAAACCAGTTTTTACCTGGCATACTTGGAATATTATCTACATCAACACCGAGAAGCTTTGGCCATGCGTTTTTTCGAATGTCATCACTGAGAAGACCTCCCCACATTATTGCTAGTTTCTTTAACTGCTTGGCGTCCACTGGATCCTCTTCCATTGCCTGTTCAATCAGCTTTACTTTATAACTTCTGTTAAAACCTAGAAAAACATCCAGAAATACTATAGCTTTATGTAGATGTATAATTATATACATTAACACAAATTGTACTAATACTGTATAAGAATATGTTCATACAATTGTAACTAGCCAGGCCTTCAAATTCATCAGACAAAGTGTACCTAGTGCGGTATATAATGCAAATTAGATCTAGAGCATATATTAATAAAAATAATAAGTAAACAAGTTCAAATAATATACATGTAACATGTCATTTAAAAATAAGAGGCCCATTGGGCCTTAATGTCCATCTGGTTGAAATAGGCCTATTAAAGTAAATATTTGGCATTTGAATACGTTTGACCACAGTGTCTTGCCTTCAATAAACTTATTTCTCCAAGCTCTAAAATTAAATATATACCACACCATTAAGCACTAGACTTCTAGTTTAATTTTATTAAAGATTTTCGAAATTTTGTCAAATGTTCCCCTTTAGGCCCCCTAAAGTGGTGCCCCCTGGGGGGTCAAGCCCCTTCATTTCAACAAATGTGAACTCCCTTTCCCTAGGGATGACTTCTACCAAGTTTGGGTTACATTAGTACAGTAGTTTTGGACAATAAGTTAAAAATGTGAATAGTTAACTATTTGCTATAGGTTCTGAACTTTGACCCAAAAACGTGTTACCCTTTTTTGACCCCAGGGTCACGCCTTGAACAAACTTGGTTCTCCATGCATTAAGGTAATACAAACCAAAACATTAAGCTCTAAGCCTTCTAGTTTATAAGAAGATTTTTGAAATTTTGACAAATTTTCCCCCTTTTGGCGCCCAAAGTGGCGCCCGAGCCCCTTTATTTGAACAATCTGAATTCCCTTCCCCCAAGAATGACTTCTACCAAGTTTGGATGAAATCAGTCCAGTAGTTCTGGACAAGAAGTCAAAAATGTGAATAGTTAATATATTTGTTATAGTGTTGAACTTTGACCCAAAAACGATTTACCCATTTTTGACCCCTGAGTTACGCCTTGAACAAACTTTGTTCTCCATGCCCTAAAGTCACTACATACCAAAACATTAAGCTCTAGGCCTTCTAGTTTATTAGGACAAGATTTTCCCCCTTTTTGTCCCCTGGGGGCCCAGCCCCTTCATTTGAACAAATCTGAACCCCTTTCCCCTAGGGATACTTCTTACCAAGTTTGGATGAAATGGACCCAGTGGTTTAGGAGAAGAAGTCGAAAATGTTAAAAGTTAATTACGACAGAGCGGACGGAAGAATGACAGGAGACGGACGGGATTTGTATGAGAAAAGTCCACCTTGGACCTTTGGTCCAGATGGACTAAAAAACCAAACAAACAAAATTTCCATGAAATTTAAAAATTTGTCTAAAAGGATCACATTTTAAAATCACGACAAATGAGTTCATATTTACATGTAGCTATAGGTACATTTTTGTACATAATAATATATATTAATTATATTAACATGTATGTAGTTATAAATATGATGGTCTGTCACTCTGACATGGACGTGAACCACAGGTACATACCTTAGATCAATAATCTTAATCCATGTAAAATAGCCCTAGGCCTGCATATATATATATATATATATAATTATAGTTATAAGGTACTGACCGTACACATGTACAGTTTTTACATTTAATGACTTTCTCTAGGAAAAGAATGGAATTCTAGAGACAGAAATATACAAAGACAACTACAGTTCCTGGGCTTATAGAACAAGTATATTTCCAATAAATTTCCCATTTCATTTTATACACAAATCCATGCTTTAGAAATGTTAGCGACTCCTGAAATTTCCAAAACATGTAGCTACTTTCATGTACCATTATAAGGATGTGAATCAATGCACATGTGCTGCCTGTTGTTTTTGGTTGTCAATTAACGAATGGCTAAATTTCTATAAAACATGGATCAATTCATATATAATTTGAAATGAAATGGCAGATTGATTGACAGGTAGGTGTCTTTGTATGTTTCTGTCAATAACAATCCAATTTCTGTTGCCAAAGTGTGTTGGTGTTTCAGATTAATTTAAAGACGTGATTATATTATATTAGGATTGAGGCAATCAGGAGCTCTCCATGTGGTGTGAAATTTCCAAAGTGAAATGAAATGCCTGAAAACTTCTACAGAAGCTAGATTCCTTGCTTATTGTTGTGCGATCTCATAATATTATATTTACCCAGGTCTCATTTCATTTCAAAGAAAAGTATTGTATCTTCTTCTTCCTTAAGTGCCTCCTCGTATATCAAGTATTTTTGCACTGTGTTTAAAAACCCATATCTTTCTATTATTTATCTATTGATTTAAACTCATTCTCTCAACTATGTAAAGCACTAACGCATTATAATCATAGGTAAAACAGACAAAAAACAAGGACCTTATCCACTAATCTTCTTTACAGTGGCATAAGTATGAAGGGAAGTCCATGACGTTGATGTTTTTCATCAGGTGCAGGGATATATACAAGTGTATGATAGCTGTACAGTACATGAAGGACTTATTAAGTTACTGCTGATTATAGGCCAGTGCACGTTTCCATGACTGGCATGAGACCTATCTTATCACTTTTTTCAATATGATAGCAATCTCTCAATTTTGAATATGTGCAAAAAACGTTGAATATCTATCATTAGTGATACTAAATGTACAACATTAGTCAGTCACGACCCAGTCGAATGTCAGCGACAGTGGCCTGGTGTTAGACCTAAAATGTCTTACTTTTACAACCATTTCCCTCCAGAGAAGAGTCCGATTTTTCCTTTTCGTCATTTTTCTTATTCGTACCCATCCGAATACGTCTTTAAGGGTTGATAACAGCGGCTGTTACAATAGTGAGAGCCAAATTATTAGTTTTCATATACGCCAACATTGCATTGGTTTGCAGACAGCAACATACCGCTTACATCTCGGAAAATAACTATACGTGTACCGTAACTTATCTCTGTGAACTGTGGCATTTTAATACGCATTAGTTTCATATGTGTTCATTATTTAATTAAATTATTACTTGTTCGAGATTTTCATTTTATGTGATGTATTTTGAAGAAACGTTATTTTATTTTCAGAGTCGTATGCGATTTATTTGTTTACCGTCTTAAAAAAAATCTTCCGGGATGGCTAACTCTTCACCACAATCTACTACTAAATCTGTCCGAATGCGTCGGACATTGAGTATGAACAAAGTTGAGGATTGGAATAAAGAGGAACAAAAAGAAAGATCGAATCAACCAGATAAACCGTAAGTAGTTTTTCAAGATATAATACGTAACCGCGAGTGCCACTACGGTATACAGAAGTCAGCCGTGTAGCATACTTACACGCCTGCGCATACATTTTGTTTACCGGCGATGCTTACTCATGCATACAGCACGTGATGTTATTGGCATTGGAATAATCCCACCTGGTATATCATTGGTCTACGATCTGCTCAGCACGTGAGAGTTGTGTTTACCGTGATGAATGGTAATTTAATAAAATTAAGAGGTTGAGCCAAATTTGTTCACACTCACAGAAATAGTTGAACATGAAGCTGTGTTTGTAGTGTATCATTTGTGTAGTGAATTTACAACTTGGACAGTTACTTTAGTAACAACTTTGCACCATTATCCTGACTTAAAAGTAAATTCAACATTTATATTGTCTACTTGGAAAGTCAATTATTTTCAATTATGATTGATAACAAAGTACAAGACATACATGAACGGTTCGCTCTCCCAGAGAAAAAAAGATCAGTGACATCTATGGGAAGTGAATTCGATGATGAGGGTTTTTCCAGCAGCGTTGACTGCATTGATGGAAGTTTCAGTAGCGAAGAAAATCTTAGACGGAGGTTTTCTTCAAAATCTGACAGTGACATTTCACTTGGAAGCTCTGATTGTAGTTTGGATGAAAAAGAATTGGACTGCGCTTCTGCGCCTTTATCAAGATCTGAATCAATATACGAAAATGAAGACGAAAATATTGATAACTGTAAAAATTGTGTGAAAAACAATATTAAGGAATATGACAGTTGTGTTACATCCGATGTTGAAACATTGGGATATAAACGCTTTATTCCTGTATGGGTAGCTAACATATTAAAAGAACCAGAATATACAATGCTTGGAGATGGGAAAAAGCAAAAGCATTTGTAAGTAATGGTACATGTACTGTATATAAACATGTTGTACTAGGAAAATATTATTATACCATGTATTATATGGAGGGGGATTGAGTTCATAATTTTTATAGCACCAATTCTATCAGTTTCGGCATAACACTGATAGTTGAGTGATTATCGCTCAATTGAGGGACATTCTCTCAGTTGAGAGACACTTTTGCTATATAAAATTCTTCAAATTCTTTTTTGAAATATTTGATTAAAACTGGCATTTCCTATCAATATTTGCAGCATGTTTAACCAAAACAACTATTGTCAATTTTCTCTTTTAAGAAAAATGCATGCCTCTAGTCTAAAGTTACCAAACTTCCAAGTCCAACAAAATCACAAAATTTTGTGAAATATATTTTTCGATTACCAAATGTTGTTGTTAATGAGATCGATAAGTGCCAGCTGTAATATAAATAATATTTGATAAATTTTATGATTTTATATAGCAAAAGGCGTCTCTAAACTGAGAGAATGTCTCTCAACTGAGAGATAATCACTCAACTACATGTATGGTTTTGTGCCCAACCTGTTCTATATTGTGATTGTCTCCGTCGTCTGTACATCCGTCCGTTTGTCTTGCCCAGCGTCTCCTCCTACACCGTTTGAGATAGAAACTTTAAACTTTTGGACATGGTAGCAGATATATGTGTGAGGAAGTGCACAACACTTTTAGGTTTTTAATATGGGGCAAGGGGGTGGGGTAAAGGGGTTCAAAATTAAAAAAAAAAAATGATATTTTGATACATTTTACAACAAATACTTTTAGCACAAGTGATCAGGGGATGTGGTAGGGTGTGTGTACATGTGTGTGTGTGTAAAATCACAGGCGCTTGAAGTTCTATCAATCAATAAATCATGTTAACAAAGTCTTGTTTACTATCTTATATATATATAGTAAAGGTACCAAAGCTAAAGGGAGGGTTACTCCCAAGAAAACGAATAAACCCTTCCTAGTGCTTTGTTCAGGTTATGACAACACTGCAAATTCATTGAATGCAATAAACATGTTTTCAAGAACTAATTATATATAACCTATTATGTTTCTGATCATGATGTACGCTTCTATTTATTTAACTCCAAATTCTTCAAACAATGTCAGCAGTGGCAGATGCTCCCCTACCATAGCACACACTCACCCAGCAAAGCACCGGTCGGATTTCCTCGGGCGATAAACAAAAGAAATGGGCGACAGTTTACTTTTACAATATTCCGCATTTAGCTTTTAATTCACGGGATATATGATATGGCAATAGTGCGTTATTGCACAATATGCCACATTTATGCTAAAACTCTTACGCAGCATTTTTTGAAAAACCGTAAATACATCGCAAATATTTAAAAAAAAAGTTAGGCAGAAAAAGAATTATCAAAATGTGCTATCGCCAAGTTTCACGTGAAATAAAAGCTAAATGTATGGGGAAGTGCAAATCACTTGCAGACATTTGATATGACTCCTAAGGGGCTGGGCCAGAGGGAGTGGGGTAATTGGGTCAAATTTATTTCTTAAAATAAGTTCTACATTAATTTTTACAACAAAATATTTTAGCATATACTGATCAGGGGTGCTTTGGGAGATGGGTGGTCAAGCCATCCGCACTGGAATATTATGCGAAGGCCTGCCATTGACTTTGTAGGTAGATGTAGGGTAAACTGTTTTTGCAGGTTTCCTTTTTATAAGTGTTAATTTCTAATTTTCTATTTTGTAACAGCACAATTCCTTTTTCCTAATGAATTCACTTTTTAAAAAAAAATCAAATTGAATTTTTAAAAGTTTAAACAGCAAATTATCAAATTTTGCTCGTGTCTTTTACGGTTTGTGCATTAAGAAATGTTACTTTTGATAGTTTTGAATTGGTAAATTGATAATTTGAATATTATCAATAATATTCTCTGTACAATCTCATTTTCTATTTTGTACCAAGAGGAAGTTACATGTCATGATCATTAATTTGCAAGTTTCAACTAAAAATGTATCATGACTATAAAAATGTAAAAAATGCACATTTCTAAAATAAGAAACGGGAAGTTAGACTAGTTGGTTTGTAAAATCAATATGAGTGTGCAGAATCAGGCTCATATAGAGTGAGCCACCAATCCATTGGTAATGGTCCAAGGGTCTTAAGCTTCCGTTTCCAACTATTCAAATCCATTGAAAAACAATACAATTCGAATTCCTAGTCTGAATTATCTGACTCCTGCAATGCTTATTTTAATTTTTGGAATGGTAGAGATGTCTGTTAGTTACAATAATGTTAAGAAGTCATAACTGCAGAATAATTTATTTGACGTGTCAAGATAGTAAAGAAATGAGGCAGAAACTGCAGCATCAAGTCTGTGGCAGCATGACTCGCCACCGTTCCAATTATTTTTAAAAAAAATTAAAATAAGGCGTGTTATAAGAGTCAGATAATTGGGACTAACAAATCCACTACATCTGAGGAAGCTTTAGTGGAAAGTCTCTGATGTTTATTTTTAAATAGGATAGTTCATACCGTACTGAGAGCTTCTGTCTGGGTCCTATATAAACACATCTGAAATTTAACCTGGGAAAGGCTGGGACATCACCTCACTTCAGCGAAGGAAACTGGATTGTTATTGACTGAAACATAAAAAGACACCTATCTGGGCATAAGAAAAGATAAATTTTCAATCGATTTGACGTTGCACTTTATAAATATATCCATGTTTTAGAAATTCTAGCGACTTCTGCAAATTCTACAACTTTCTGCAGACTGCTATGTATATATTTTGACCCCCAAGCACCCCCTGATCACCATACGCTAAAAAATTGTGTTAGTTTAATGTAGAACACATGATTAAGTTTGATTTAGATGTGCTGCATGTATAAACCTAATAAAAAAATCTTAAATTGACCCCCAAGACCCAAAGTCTTCTGGCCCGATCCCTATGGGTCATATACAAAATCTGAAAGAGTCGTCCACTTTCCCGTACATATATCTACTATGTCCCAAAGTCTCAAGCTCCTATCTTAAACAATGTAGGAGGAATTACAGGGTATACATAAGATAGACAGGCATACGTGTGGCTGAGCCAGTCGCAATATTGACGGCTGAGACAGTTACAATATTCCCGCTTTGGGAATAAAAAAGAATATGTAAACCTGTTTGTTATCACATAATTTATATACATGTAACTAAGGGTGAATGTGATTTTGAATAAAAATGCTGTTCAAGAAAGTTTGTAAATTCAAAGAGTTGAAATTGTGTTATTACTGAGAAATTATTCCTCTATACATGTAAAGGGTACAATCTCTCTCCTTGGTACATGTACATTAATATATATATATACTGTAGTTGGATTTGGAGGGGAATGGGTTAATTAATGTCCAGAATAAAATATTTTATCAGCTTTATAGTGTACTGTTTTGTAAAGTGTAGTTCAAATGATGATCACACCTCTAGATTTTTGGAATACAGATCTAGCTACATGTATATATATACATGTAGAGTGTCAGTATGTCTATATATTATAATGATTAAATGTTTGAAGTTTATTTTATTTTTTTCTCAGAATTCATAGACATGCAGATTCCCTATTCAGTACATCAAGTGGATTTACAAATTACAGAGGCTTACTGAACCTTGGTATTATATTACTAGTGAGTAGAATTCACACTATATATGTCACAACCAAATCTGAAAGTTTATTGGGACAAATTAAACATACTTTCCAAGTCTCCCTATTTAAGAGGGAGACTCCCGATTTGCGACCCTCATTTTTACTTTTAATATCTTCAGTATTCCATAAATCTTGTTTAAATCTCAAATCAAATTAATACATTGCATGAAGCAATAGAAAGAATGTAATTTTGGACTATTATTTGCCAAATAAGGTGCATTGTAAGTACTTATTAGCCAATTCTACATTATGACACATTATATCTCCCTTATGAAAATGTTGTAAAGTTGGCAAGAACCAAATCTGAGGTTGAATGAGATAAATATATTAAAGAAAAAACTAAATGATCATGAAGTGATGTAATAAAGATTTGATTTCTTTCACACATCTTTGTATTACTTTAGTTCATGTACTGTGATATATGATGTCATGCAAAGTGCATGAGGTAATCACAAAGGTCACATCAGTAAAGTTCTTATGTACTGCGAGGTTAAGTACAGTTGTACATGTATATACTTATAACAGTCGTGTCATTGACATTGAGATTATACATGTACACCCAACCCTGTGTAACTTATCATCTTATGGTGTGTGTTCACCAGTCATACATACATGTTATCAGTAGTGGACTTTTTGTATGTGAACTTGAACTTGGCATTGACCTTGATCATGACCTTGACTATATAATAAACACCTGTAGAGTGGTTCTAATAATAAAGTAATTACTATGCAAATATACAGAATACAGGCATAGAAGGCACGAAACTACATTGCAATGTCACATAGCCCTGTGTTACATGTACATGTATTATTATTAACTAATTACATGTAGAGTAAATGCACTCTCCATCATGCATCCTTGCTACAGGCCTAGGTTATGTTGTATGTGACATCTCCAGCATTTGAGATAATGGCATACATTAAAAACAATTGAATGTTAAAAACAATTGAATATAAACTAACAAAGTAGTGAACTTTCTAATATGTCTTGGTCTAGTTTAATTGCTACTCTGACCATCTTTTTCTTAGTACAATGTAGACTAACCATACCAATCCTCGAACACCCTTTAGCAATGACATGGCGAGAACTTTTAGTGTGGATGTGTGGACACACATGTTACATTTGACCATAAGTGTAAACAGATTCCTCCTATCACGTACCTTATTTGGAAAATATAGAAAAGGATTCTTGAAAACGAAGTTTTGACCTGGATTTTGCAATCAAAATGGCGGTCCAGATGACTATTCAGTATTGAAATGGTATTGATAAAACATATTCAAATTAAAGCAATAATATCAATAGTAAATGTTGTTTTTCTTGAAATAGAGAATTAATTTTTTTATTACCTTCATGGAAATATTTTAAGTAATTCTCAGCTTATCTTCGTTTCAAAATCTGGTCTCCAAGCATTGTTAGTCACATGGTTAGAAATATGTGAAATACATCACATGGTTTGAAACTCCCGCCAAAAATAGTAGCTGTGTCACATGATCAAAAAATATCTTGGAAGTTATTTCAAAGGTCACTCTCAAATATTATGATGAAATGTTCCATCCTTGATCGTTGATTTTGTTCATACTTTGAAATATGTGGTTAAAATGTCCGAGCATTGGTACGGTGAGTCTATTAATTATCCACTTAGATTATAAATACATGTTTGATGGGTATAGAAAATATCTACTCTTCGTCATTTTTTACCTTGTGTCACAAATTTTACAAGTTTATGCAGTTAGAAAGTAGATGTTAATGTTTTTATACAAAGAAGAATGGTCAAGCCTGTTCACTTTGTGGTGTGCAAATATACATCAATGGTACATACATTTCATCACAATTTAATTGACCACTAGCATAGCTCATTGCTTGTTCACTGTGATCAAAATATCAAGTAATTTTTGTATTTAAGCATGTATACTTTACCAGTATACAGTTTAGTTTTTACATGCTAACTTTTATTAACTACATATATATAATTTGTTGCAGGTCTTAGCCAATGCAAGATTATTTCTAGAAAACATACTCAAGTAAGTTTTATTGTACAAGCATTTTTAAAAGTAATGCCTAATCTTTTTCTGTTTTTAAAAAGATTTTTCATTTATAATTCTGTGATTAAAATGTTTTCACACAAATTAACTCTGTCTGTTATGCCTGACTTTGTTCGTTAACTTAAAATTTAAAGGTTTTAGCTACATGTTAAATTCCTTTGCGTCATTATTACAGATATGGCATTTTGATAGACCCAATAGCAGTACTACAGGTGTTCCTGTCTCAACCCTACAGCTGGCCAAATGTTTGTCTTGTTATTGGTAAGATTTGAAAAATAGTAAAATTCAATGTTTACACAAATATTGTTTAACACCCATTAATTATTTTCTTTGTTTTTCTAATCAATAAATTATTAAAATAAAGATTGTATATGTTGGTCGAGCTGTTTTCTTCTATGTTGAGTTATCCCCCTTGACTTGAACTTAAATAGTATAAAGACAGTACACAATACCATTTATTATTTTTCTCTAAATGGAAGTTATTTGAATACACATGTATATTACAGCCTAAACTCGCACCATCAATAATTTCGGCCATCTGGGCCACAGGTCCTATACAAATGTGCATCATCTGTCATTACCTTTTCTCATTTTCAATTTCTCATTGAAAACTAATTGATCAATTTCATCAAAACTTGACAGGAAGCTTAAGCATCCCCAGGGGAAGGGATACATTTATTTCAAATGATGAGGCTGAGCAATCAAGAGGTGCCACTAGCTACAAGGGGGCCAAAATGGGGGAAATTTTACAAAGTTTCAACAACATTTTCCTAATAAACTTGAAGTTTACGGCTTAATGCTTACATATATGTAGTAACCTTGGGTCATGGAGAAAGATGTTTTCTCAAGTTGTGAACCAAATATAAAAAAAAAATAGGATTTGGGGGTCAAAATTCAACATTAAATGGATATATTTCCTTTTTACATTTTCAACTTCCTAATAATATTTGACTAATTTCAACCAAACATTGTATAATTAAGAGAAATGGATTTATTCAAATGATGGGACTTGACTCCTATGAGACATAACTAGGACCAACAAACTAAAGGGAAATTTGAAGAACTCCTTTTCTTATAAACTAGGAGTTATAGATTTAATGCTTGAATATATACATAATAAAGTCAGTACACAGAGAACCAAGTTTGTTCAGGCTGTGACCCTGGGGTGAATTATAGCCTGGCACTAGGGTTATAAAAATGGGAAAATTTAACAAAAAAATTTAAATATTCTAAAATAGGTGATCAAATAGCTAACAAAATTATAGTTTCATTAAAACTAAATGGACATTTGAGGACCAACAGACCACATCTTCTTCATTGCTGTCTGAGTTATATCCTTGATATCTACATATACTAAATTAAGTGATGTCTATTTTTACTAAATTTGAGTTTTTCCCCTTGATTTCTACTAAATTTGAACTGTGTTCTTTAAATTCAAATAAAATTAAGTTATGGCCCTTGGTTTCTACTGAGGATATGTCAGTTGAAGCTACTTGTAAAAAAGCAAATATAACTTAACAAGTATTAAGATTCTGATGATTCTGTTATTTAGGAAACACCAATCATGCAAATGAGATAATATTTTTATTAA
>JAUMGZ010161914.1:0-16162 GCA_032359645.1 Pododesmus macrochisma
ATTCAAAAATGTAGGTCAAAGGTCAAGGTAGAGGTCGCACCAACCTAATTATGTTACGCGCCACACCGCCTTCCGCACAAGTACCATTACACTAAGTTTCATTACAATATGTGAAAAAACATGGGAGATATGCTCTGGAAACTTGTTCGGACGCACGGACGGACGCACGGACGGATAAGGCAAACACTATATACCACCACTTGGTTGAAGCGGGGGTATAAATATGTGAAGTATTTTCATATTTTGCATCAGTGACAATATATGTATGACTGATTTCGTATTTGCGTGTTTAAAATAGCTCGGGACAGATATTTAGACAGTGTTGTTGTCTTTTGTATCCGTTATCGAAGAGGGGCCTTTCAATTTATAGGTGTATCAGGATACATTTTACCTGTTTTTTGATTGAACTGGTATTGGTGCTATTTTTAAACTTTAATACTGTCCACCCTAATCAAAGAAAACGTGTCCAGAATGTATCTACTCAACTCGGTGTAAATACCTGTCTCTCACTATTCACGTGCTATTATCAACAAGATAAATTTTAAGGGCAATCGCGTGTGGTTTCATGGGATAACATCTATGATAATGAATGAGCAGTGTAAATAGATGACTAAAACAATCAACTAAATGTTGTTCATTAAGATAATTAGATAATCGGAAATGACGCGAGAGTACGTTTTTCCATAATAACTATTGAATCAAAGCAAGTCTGCATTTTTTTAGATACCAAAATCAGGTCGATCCCTAGCCTTGTCTTTAAAAAAGTTTTACAATGTATTTTTATAAAGAAACTAAAGTGTTTTTAAAACGTGTTATAATTAATGTCGTTCCGACACGAACGACCTTTCATAGCATCAGATATTTATAATTAAAGTTATTTGCGCAAAGTTAATATTCTTCCTTTAAACTTAAGTTCAACTTGTGGTAGAGGTAACTTGAACATTTCAATGGGTTCCCTCTTTAATGGATAGTTTAATACATCTCAAACAACGAATACTTATTTTCCCACCAGCATAATAAAATGTCTTTCATGGACGTTTGGGTTATCAATTCCCTCTCTTTACATGTGTATGTTTGGGTAACTTCCTATTTGTGCACCTGGTGGATTTTCCATTTTCCATTTTATTTCTATGGTAAAATTATGTATAATTCCATCATATATCCTCAACGTGATAGGTTAAAATTTCGACATCCATCAACACAAACACTATTAGGATGGGTACTGTAGAATAAAATCAACAAATACATCAAATCGTAAACCAATTTAAATTATGGCACAAATGCAACAAAAATCGACGCGGTGGCTCATTGGTAGAGCGTTCGGCTTCGTGTTCCGGTAGGCGGGGTTCGAGTCCCGGTCGCGTCAAACCTAAGACGTAAAAGTTAGGTAATCTTCTCGCAACCTGCATTTCTGGGTGGGAGGGTGACTTTTTGGCTCGATGTAAGGATAATATGACTGAGTGAAGTCTCATGTCGATGTGTACGCAGTGTGATATTTCAGTGGGACATCACTATAAATTCGTCATAAGTGCTCAATGTTGCAAGCAGACACCATCTCGATATGACATAAACAAAAGTTGAAGGGACGTTAAACCCCAATGAAACAAACAAGCATCAGAAGCACCAATAAAAACATTAAGATCAACAGACAATGTGCTTTTAGACTTGTCTTGGAACAGATAAAGCTGACAAGAGGACCACAGCGAACAAAATCATTGGAACAGTAGATATGAATATTATTTTATTATCATTAGGAGTCGTATATCAAAATAGGTGCTCCTGACTAACGGTTCTTGACAAGAAGTAAAAAATGTCTCGGTCAATCAGAAGTCTGGATGGAGTTCCGTGACGTCGGACATTAATCTAAAAATTATTATTTATGGAACATATGTGCATTAGGTTTTGTGAAAATCTGGCTATCGGTCCCTAACAATAAGTCCAAAATGTCTCAGTCAACCAGAGGCCATAGAGGAAATATAAGATTGAGTTCGGTAACGTCGGACACAAAACCTAGTTAGGTATCATGCAGGAACACGAACATTAAATTTCGTGAAAATCTGTCCAAACATTCTTGTTTCGACTCCGACCCTTTCGACTTACATCACTGGTGAATTTGCTCTTCTCCTTTATCTGTCTTTTTTTAACCTTGCAGTTATTAATAAGTCGACTTTGACCGGGGACCGAACCTACAACCTTCCACACATTAAACGAAACTTTTCCAACTGAATTGCTACGGTCTACTCAATTTGAAGTTCAGGTCCGTAGCCTAGGGAAAGTCGGTGGGTGGTGGATGGGGGCAAACATTTTTTTCTGATGCATACATATATTTGCCGATTTGCCGGGAATTGTGATATGCAAGAAAAGAAAATTTGAAAATTTCTTTGCCACCCCCTTTTTGGCATATTTGGCATTTGAATACTTTTGACCTCAGGGTCATGCCTTGAACAAACTTATTTCTCCAAGCTCTAAAATTAAATGTATACCAAACCAATTTAGCACTATGCCTTCTATTTTATAAGAAGATTTTTTAACAAAATTCCTTTCTTCAAATTTCCCCATTAGGGAACCCCACAGGGGGCATAGGGGAGGGGGGGGGCGAGCCCAATCATTTGAACAAATAGGTACCCCCTTCTAGTAGGGATGCCTTCTTTAAAGTTTTTATGATATTAGTCCAGTTGTTTTGGAAAAGAAGTGTAAAACATGTAACCTATTTTTGACCTTAGAGTCATGCCTTGAACAAACTTGGTTCTCCATGCCCTAAAGTTAGTTCATGTATATACCAAAGCACTAAGCTCCATGCCTTCTAGTTTATTAGAAGATTTTTTACATTTGATCCAAAAAGTCCCCCCATTTGGCGCCCCTTCGGTGGCCGAGCGCCTTCATTTGAACAAATCTGAACCCTCTTCCCCTAAGGACACTTTCTACCAAGTTTGGATGAAATTGGTCCAGTGGTTTAGGAGAAGTCAAAAATGTAAATAGTCAACATATTAACAAGCACTGAACTTTGACCAAAAAACGTGTAACCTATTTTTGACCCCAGGGCCACAACTTAAACAAAATTGGTTCTCCATGCCCTGAAGTAACTACATACCAAAACATTTAACTCTAGGCCTTCTAGTTTCTTATAATTTTGTCAAATTGTCCCCCTTTTGTTCCTACCAAGTTTGGATGAAATTGGTCCTGTGGTTTAGGAGAAGAAGATGAAAATGAAAATAGTTAACATATTTGCCATTGTGTTGAACTTTGACCTCAAAAAACGTAATCTATTTTTGACCCCAGGGTCATGCCTTGAACAAACTTGGTTCTCCATGACCTAAAGTTACTAAATACTAAAGCATTTAGGCCTTATAGTTTATGAGAAGATTTTTTAAATTTTGTCAAATTGTCCCCCATTTGGTCCCCTAGTAGTGCCCCTGGAGGCCTCGCCCCACCATATGAACAAATCTGAATCCCCTTCTCCTAGGGATACTTCATACCAAGTTTGGATAAAATTGGTCCAGTAGTTTAGGCAAAGAAGTCAAAAATGCGAAAAGTTTACAACCGATGGATGACTGACGGGATTTGTATGAGAAAAGTACACCTTGGTCCTTCGGTCCAGATGGACTAAAAAAGCATTTCTTGATATTTTTTTTCAATTTCTTTATGAAGTTACTTAGGACTATGTTTTATTGTATTGTCTTGTTGTCAAATGCGCAAATCTATCTATCAGATTTCTGTTGAATTGAATTTACAATTTCTGCTTTACATATTTTGTCATTAAAAATATTTCTTAACAAAATTCTGAACTTCTGTTTTCAATATTTCAAGCATGTTCATGTTTTAAACCATGGGTGGTTTTTTCACAAGAAAATTAAAGGCTCATTGGAATGCCTCAATTTTCACAAAATCATATTTTAATGATGTTATGATTAATATATTTCAATTTTAAGTATATCTAACGGTTAATTCTGGAAGAGGTGAGCCACCTTAATATCTAATGAAATTTAAAGTCAATTGGCTCAAGAAATGCGATGGAAACAAAAGATTTTGGAAATTTTCTAAGTATAAAAGGGTACAACTCTAGTAAATATTGACAGAAAATACTCAAACTCAAACCAAAGATTCTAATAAAGTCTGCTAAAATGTATACAGCAATTAATCAAGATTTACTCTGGAAACAATTACTTTACAGAGAATTTGTAAACATAAAGGGCAACAACTCTTGGGTCTTTCTTTAACCTTGCCCCCCACATCTAAATATCTGGCTTTAGTCTAGATCTAGTACCCAGAACAGTACATTGAAGAAACTTATAATTATGCACATTAAATTCCATGCATATATTTTGATACTTTACTTGAAGTTAAAACCTAAATGAAAATGCATATGCATTGAGAACATGGCTTTATTTGACCTTGAGTTCCTGACTGTGACTGGAATAATGTAACCTATATCCACACATTGGCAGCTCCCATAATGAAATGAACAACATTTTACACAAAGTTTTGAATCAATGTTCTCATTAGTTGATAATATCACCAGGAATCAATACACGTTACAAGTAACCTTGTGTTTGACTTTTAACCTATCAGACACATCCTCTTTTGATGATACAGTGAAGCTAACACACCCAAGTATCATACACAAACTTCCTGTGTATACAAATGTATGTAACATAATACATGTAGCTATACAATTATGTATGTGAAAACTGGTTTTAAACCTTAGATGACAACTCACAATAACTATCTGATGACTCACTGATAATTACTGAAACACATTTGTGAACAATAATTATATTCATAGGGCATACCCAAAGATAGTGGACAAAGAGTAAGGAAGCTTAAGTGATAAAATGACTGTTCACAGTAAATATTTAACATGCAATACACCCAAACCATCAACAATACATTGAATACATCACATATTTTTATTCAGTTATAATTAAGTCCTCGAGTAGCAATCAAACATTTAAGATTCATACAAAGATCTCAATAATAATACAGTTAACTTAAAATCATATAAACTTTTAACTTTCATTTAACTGTAGATGTGATCTATGAGAGTCAACACAGTAATGAATACAGCTTACATACATTGCTTACATGGTTAATATTCTACGATAAAGCTATAGGGATATAAATACTGTATTTGACATAATAAGTGCCTAGGGCGCTTATAATTAAAAAATAGAAAAAGGAAAGGGTCTGCTGGTTAGGACCGTATTATGAGTCCTTACACTTTGTATAAATGTACTACAATGCTCTCCCGTAATAAATCTTAACTATTTTACAGAACTGTTGGTACTTGAAAGGTGAGGGAGCGCTTATAGGAACAGGAACTCTTATTAGGTCAAATACCATAGACGCAGAATGGTATTGTGACAAGATCAAGACGAAGACTTAAGTCAAGGATTGATCACTCTGATGAAGCTGGCCATTATTTAATATCTGTAGGATAAATGCACCCAAAAGTTTCTTGTTCAATAAATAACATGCCATTCATTAATTTCACGTAGGTAAGTATTTACCTACATACTTATAATACACAGTAACAAAATAAAGTACTTATCTACATTATGTATATATATGATGCCACTTTCACAGAAACAAGTTCACAATGGTAGTGGGGCACATGTACACAGATCCACAAGTAAGTTGTGAGAAAAAAACAGAATATTAATATTTTTACTCCTAAATAATAAATGCCTTTGTCCCTTAACATATTTTCTTTTTACATTTAGAATTTTAAAGTAGTCAGAGAACTAATTAAATTCGCTAATTATAATTGAGCAATTCAATTAGTATATTGATATAAAATAAAACAAACTGTATATAACAATGTACCTTGGAGAATTTTACATTACAAAGTGGTGTACATTTGTATAAACACAAGGTAGTACATGTACATTAATACAAGACACCATAACTAATTCTGTTATATAGTAATACTTGATACTTAATCGTCCTCCTTGTTTTTATCACTTATAAGTAGGTGGATTGATGATCTTTACATAATTATATAAATTACCAAGATGACTTAGGTCATCAAGGTCAGTTTTTCATCCCTTCATGAACATCCTTGATTAAAATTTAAAATAGGAAATGCTATACAAAATGTCAATGCAAATATAGTTTATCCTTGTTTAATAACAATTTATAATAGAAAACTTTGATAATAATGATACAGCTTAAAAATTGTTATGTGTAACTATATAAAATTATTTTCACTTTTGAACAGAATGAAACAATACTTTCTATAAATCAAGTTTTTAAGCTGTGAATTTCAACCGTGATTTGCCTTCAAAAATCACTGTTCCCTATACCAGTTGATTCAAATATGGTAAATATGGTACCTGGAAGATATCCTATATTGTACATACTACAAGTTGAAATTGTAGCATAGTACATACGGTACATATCTGACTCAAGAGCAATACTCCATTAAACATGTTAGAAACTGATAACACCACTTATTAATTTGTATTAGGATGCATAAACTTCTAAATTTTTTCTTTAATTCATTTTAGTTTTATCTTTTTATTTCCGCTAACATTGCAATAATCGTTTTGAATCAGTGCATAATTTGTAAATACAGCAGAACTAAATTTAAGCACTTCTAAAATATAACAAATGAATTAAATATTTCAAAACAACTCACACATGCATACAGAGCTTAATTGGTAATTTACATATATATAATGTATTTTACAATATTTTTAACTGCTTAAGCACAATTTTCTAGTTAATTCATATATTCAATCATGTGAATCACCCAGGTAAAGTTTTGCCTCTTCAATCATACCACAAAGTTTATGTGTATGTACAACAACTACATTTATATATAATGTATAAAACATGTCAATTTATTGGTCTATTAAACTTTTAATACTTTCACCTAATACATGACAATAGAAGTAGCTCATCAGTTTAAGCTTATTTAACAATTGTGTATTAATTTTGCCAAAAAGTGATGCTTTGAAGTACTAGTACCAGTATTACAGTTTATATACATGTATATTCATTACATTAGAGGAGTATATAAGAGATCTTATATGTTTCTGATTATATAAATATATAATATATATAAACACCCTGCAATGTTTAATTTTGAATTATTCATATAGCTGTAAAGAAATTCATAATTGGATAATTGAAATGTAAATTTATTTTATTTTTTAACTTTTTAGTGGAAAAGATATATATTCCTGGAATAATGAATGAATATAATTTTAAAGAACTATTTTAACGATCCGAATCATGATCATTGATTAGTAAAACGGCAGACATAGATCAAAGTACATAGTAATATATGTATGTAATAAAACAATGCTAATTTATATTCCACAATGTATTAATTAATACAATGATTAATCCGATTAAAACCAGATCTACTTTGCTCCAGCCGGGACGTCGCTACATGTAGGTAGATCTGAGGAACACCAATTGTTAAGGTCATTGCCGTGATCTTTCAAAGCAGCCAATCAGCGAAGCTTCTACAGAATCGTTGGTGTGTTTTGAGAATTTTTGCGCCAATAAATATAACGTTATTATATCAAATGACGTCATCTTCTGATGTGTATATTGTTTGAGCTTCGAATACAAACTTGAATGGATAAGCAGTATTTTTCATTATTAAAACACAACCTGAAGTAAATACACACACCTACAGTATTGCAGGTATTTTTTAACCCATAAGGTTTGAAGGGCTTTTCTGGTGTGTTCCGCATGATTACTTGACATTGCTTCGTCGGTAAGCAAGGTAGCCATTTTGAGGCTCGATCCAAACGATCGTATAGATGGCTAGTTTTAATTGGTCCGGCTTTCTCATAAATATTCAAAATAATGAAAAACTCTTGGGTCATGGCAAAGATCTTAACAATTGGTGTTCCTCAGATCTACCCTGCGAATGCAATATCCTAATAACAGGAGCAAAGTAGATCTGGTTTCAATCAGATTGTAGATTGCTATACATGTACATGATATTAAGATAATTATTACTTTGTGACTTTAATCAATACTAATTTATTAACATTATTCGTGGTATTCAAAGATATTTGAATTAACTTTCTCACTAATATCTATAAAATAGAAATGCTTCAACCATACTTGTACATAATTATATGATGTGTTAATATTACAACACAATGTTCTGGAATTTCATTTGTGAGGTAGCCATTAAGAGTCATCAGTACATGCCTTATAGGGTGAGAGAGAATTTAATTTGGACGTTATGGACACTTTGTACATTTTTCATTAATATTATTGGCAAACAATTCATAAAATTACATCATTAACTGTGAATAACTTGAATGTTATCATAGTTTTTGTACTGTGCAAAATCACAGATACATGCACTTGAAAGACAAATCACAGCACTTAACAAATATAACTATACAACAGCAATATCATCTTAACAATACATGTACATGTACACATGCATGTATTAATTGTTAAATTTTAAGCTTTAAATAGATGAAAGATTTTTCTTTAAATTTATAACCAGTATTAAAGCTACTTATGTATCTATACACTAAATGCATTGAATCATTTATGGTATCCACAATAAATCTATTTATTCACACAGCTTATTCTAGTTTTGCAACATTTTAAGCCAGTGCCCATGATCATAACTCAACATACTCAATGCACTCTTTAAAATTTACTGTCTTAATGTATAACTTATTTCTGAAATAAATTCTTTAAATATTAGTTATATTTAACAAAGCACATGCTTACAAAGCATGTCACTCATACTTAAAGCTGTTTACATGTTCATGTTATATTAATTTTATGAGTTTTCTGTTTCACCCCTTTTTACTGATATATCATTATCAATACTGGTAGTTCTGTCTGGTTGAGTCACACTAACATTTTCAGATTCAGGGTCATTGTCACAATACTTTGGCTGTTGATTCAAATCAACATCATTAAACTTGGGATCAACATTGTCACTATTGTCGTGACATTTTTGTTGATTCACAACACTTCTTGTCTCCAATAGAGACTCAGAATCAGCATTGCTTTCCAAGGCAGCATTATTGTGGATTTCATACATTTGAACATCAGAATCAGTAGTTCTGTTACTTAAAGTTTCTTCACTATGACAATTGTTAGCATTTGACGGTCTTGTAGCAACACTCTCTGACACAGTGTAATTGACGCTATTCCTTAAAACACATGTGACATTCCCATTCACTCCCCCAACTATTTCTGCCCCTTCATTATACACATTGTCCGACAGTTTTTGTAAGTTTGCAGCATCTAGATTTGATTTTGAAGTAGAATCGGCAACATTTTGATCCTTATTAAAAGCCTGAAGGTCATATAAGATTTCTTGTTGGGAAGACACATTCATAAACGTGGGGTTACACTGTTCATGCTCTTTAAGAAGATTTCTTTCAGGAATTGTACAAATGTCCGTTTCTCGTAGTTTAGATTTTGTATCTTCACTGTCAGAACAGCTGTGCTTTGTATCTTGTGACACTGATATTTGTGATGACTCTTTATTGACTATTTCTTCTTCATCACTTGAGACATGTATGTTTTTTGAAATGCTACAGAGCTCATTCTCTGCATGTGTTGTGGAGGAATGTTTCTCAGAGTTTGAAGACTCAACACCTTCACTACAAGATACTATTCGACTTGTAAGTATGCTTGGGGTTTCAGCAGAACTTGCTGCATTTACTTTATCCACTGAATCTCTGATATGTTTACACTCATCATCATCTAATGCTCTTGTATCTTTAGAAGAACATTCGGATGAGTCTTCTAATTGAAAACTTTCTTGATTAGTTGAAGTAGAACTTGCAGCAAGTTGTGCACTTGAAGTGTTGTTATTCACTGTCAAATCATCCACACTAGGCACACAGAGTGATGTTCTTGGTAGTTCATAATCAGACGCATTTGAATTTTCTGTGTGAAAGAAACTGCTAAAGCTCGGTATACCTGAACATGGTAAACCCGTGGTGGATTGAATAGAACCATGTAAATTATTGGCACCTTCTATATCTGAAGTCAGTGAGTCAGAACTTGCTATGGCACTAGAGATACTGTCATTACTACATGAACTGTGACTAGACTGTCGTTCACTTTGCCGGCTATATACAGAGACATTCTCCGTCATACTATCACTAGACAAACTCATTGTTGAATATCGCCTGTGTCGTCTAAATGGAGCATGATCAGAAATACCGATGTTTTCTGTTGAATCACCTTCAGGTATAGTCACTGTTGGAGGTTCAACAATCACACATGACCTAGGCACAGAATTCATGTCAAAATCTAATAGTGTATCATTCTGTAGAGATGCATGCGCACTTTCATGGTAATCCCCAATTTCAATATCAGACCCATCAGATGAGGAATCAACAATTTCAATAGGACCTTTACTCATTCCTGATCGGATAGGACTGATACCTGATCCACTAGGACCAGCTTCTGCTAGTCTTTCTTGCATCACTAAGCTGAACATATCAACATACTTTTGTGCACGTTCCATTTGCAAAGCAATAGAATCGGTCGAACCTACTCCTTCAAAGGCTTCCCGTCTTTTCTGAGGCGAGAAATTTTCCACATCAATGTCTTCTTCCTCACTGTCAAGCACGTCAACAGGGGTGTCCTTGGAGCCATATACACCTGTTGTAAACATATCCTGAGGAGAGGAAATACTGTCAACATCTATCTCAATGTCACTGTCCTCAACACTGACAGTTTCGATATCTTTGTTACTTTTTTCTTTAATAGAGAATTCTTGGTCCTTTTCAACATTGACTATTTCAGTCTCTGTGTTGGTACATGTACTTTGTTTTATGGGTGATTCTATTTCCACATCCACTCTTTCAGAACTATGTAATGAATTTTCACTAGTGAAGGATTCCAATTCAATAGTTTTATTTTGAATATTACCGTCACAAGCATTTGATGAAGACACTTCACAGTTTTCTGTTGGAAATATTTGGCCTGAATTAGCAGTTTCTGTGTCTCTAACATCAGGTGACAGTCTCGTGTTTGTATCCTCCTTCACAGGTGAAATAGATTCAATATCAAGCATATCATTTTCACTGTCAAACAAAGTAGATTTGATTGGTGATAAACCGACTTTGGTAATAGTTTCTTCCCTAGATTTAAGCTTACTGCTATTCACAGACAGTGTTATTTTTTCCTCATCATCTGTATCACCTGTTGAAGCAACATCATTCAAGATACAACTAGGCTCATCTTTTTCATTTCTTTGACATTTGCCACCAGCTTGAACTTCTTGAGACAGCAAGCAGTTGGTACGGATCCTTTCATCAATTTGAAGTTCATTTTTTCCTTGCAGCTTGGAGGTAAAATTTAAATTATCTCCTTCCTGTTGTACAAGGTCATCTTGGTAACCAACATCAGATCTAGCTTCAGAACTAGTTACAAGATCATTTACCTTGTTATCTATTGTCTTGTTGCTCTGTATATCACAATCTGTGTCCTCAACTAATTGTCTCTCAGTATATATCTTTGTATCTGAAGTCACATCAGGATCAGTAATGACACTATTTGTAACTTCTTCCACAGGAGAGTTCATGTTAGTTTTTATATCATTAACATCAACACACTCACTTTGATTTATGGAGGTGACTGCTGATTTTGTCATTTCACATTGATGTGCACTTGATGTTAGTATATTTTCTCTTGTCTCAGATACAGTACTTCTTTTAGAGCTCTTTTTGTGTCCTGTTGGATGTTTTTTGTATGGACGTTTGATCTCAGGAGATGATGTAAGAAAAGAAATATTTCTATCAATGTTTGTAGATGTGGTGCTTATGTCAGTATCAGTAAGTGGTGTAGGGAGATTTTCATTATCAGGTTTAAAAGCATCGGAAGTCACAATGTCTCTAACTTCTGTGCCTTCACTACTACCACTAATGCTGTCGGCTTCTTTTTTATCTAAAGTATCAGGTGGATGCTGTGTTTTACAAAGCTCAACAGTAGAAGCGTTACTAATGGCGACAGTAGTTGAAGTGTTTGCTTCTGATAAACTTGTACATGGAGATGATATTCTCCTGATAACATCAGTAGATGACATGCTGTCAATGGATGATGCAGATGGTATGATACTATTGGCAACTGAACATATTGTGTAACTATTGGTAACAGAGGATGGTGTGTTACTAATGACAACAGAAGTTGGTTCATGTGTTGTGCTCACTGCTCCTGCACTATTTCTATCACAAGCAACTCCTGCACTGCTTGTAATATTAGTAGTGCTAGCATGCTTATCCTTTTCCCTATGACTACTCCTTTCATATTCTGTCCTTTTCACTTTGTCTCTACTACTCTTTTTATTTCCAGTTGAAAGATGAGTATCTTTTACTACCAGTACACTATTTCTTACAACATTTGACTCCTTGACCACATTACTGTCACTTGAAGCCGATCTATTGTGGTGTTTGTGCTTCTTTCTTTTTTGTTTCTGGTGTTTAGACTTTTTCTCCTTCTTGTGCTTGGATCTTTTTTCAACATGACCTATGACTTCCACACTTCCCGAACTGCTTCTGTTTCTTTTACTATAATGTGACAGTTTTTCATACTGGGCATGTCTATATGTTGGTGACTGAGGATATCTCGAAGGGGAATAAGATTGTGATCTAGAGCGTCCCCTGTATCTGGTTCTGTCCCTTGATGAAGATCTTTGTCTGTGATGCGATCTCTGCCTTGACTTTGATCTTTGTCTAGACCTTGATCTGTGTCTGGACCTTGATCTGTGCCTTGACCTTGACTTTGATCTCTGTGCGGACTTTGATCTATGCCTAGACCGTTTGTGTCGATCATGAGTTGGGGATCTTTCTCTAGACCTTGATCTCTTCTGTTTGCGTCGATCATGAGTTGGGGATCTAGAATGTGTATCACCACGAGAACGATGATGTCTTCCTGATCGTAACAATTCATAACTAAGTGGTGATCTTGATAAACTTGTAGACCAATTGTGTCTTGATGAACGTTGAATACGCCATGTGTCGTGTTTATCACGACGGTGAGAATAATAATCCAAAAGTCTGGATTTGGATTTCTCTAAATCTAAGTCCCTGCTACTTTTAGTCCTCCTCTTTTTTCTACTTGAATCGTGTTCTTTTTTCATCCCTTCAGCTTCTGAATCTGATGATAACTGTATAGGTGACCTTTGATCCCATGGTTTTTCTACCTGGACGATCATTACTCCGTCACTATCACTATCTGACACTGAATCAGAGTCAGAATCACTAGATGATGTTTGTTTATTCTTATCCTTCTCCTTCTTGATTTCAGTGTGGGTAGAAGAAGTTGTTTTTGTAACAGATGGAGCTGTTTCTACAACCTTTAGCATCTCGTTTTCCTGATTTGTTGTTGGTGTGCTAACTGCCTCAGTTTCTGTTCCGAGATCCCATGATGGACCAGGTGTTGGTGAATCCCATCCTGACACACCTGTCGTTTCTGTCTCAAGAAAGCTCCTGACCCTATCCAAGAGAGGGGTTATATGCTCAAAAGTAGCTTCTCCTGGAAGGCCTCTCCTCTCAGCTGGTGGTTGCACTGGTGCTATAGATGCTTCCATTTGCTCCCCTATTTCACTCCTTGAAGGAGAGATAACAATGATGTCATCATCATCATCATCATCATCATCATTTACTGACACAACAGAGTCAGTGTTAGAATCAGATTCTATATTTGTTGCATGTGGCTGGTACATTGCATGTTGATCATATGCTGCCATGTGATATGGTGATCTGGCAAAGTTTTCAAACTCGTGCATGAAGTGTCGAGTGTGCCTGCCGACATAGGGGTAGATGTGCTGATAGAACTCCTCACTTGATATCAAGTAATTCTTTATTAGTCCCATAATTAATTCCAAAATAAACTGAACCTGTTCAGTTTGACTGAAAAGCAATGCGTTAAGTTCTCTGTTCAACCATGGAACAAGTCTATGTGTGCAGGCTTCATTTGCCCTGAAGAATGCTGGAGTAATGTCCCTTGTTCTCAAGTGTCTGTCATGTACCTGGGTAACACGAAGTCCATTTGTGTAAATTCTACGACGGAAATCAGACGTAGCCATCTGCCTGTAACGTCGCCACTGTGACCTAGTGGTTGTATGTTGACTGTGACTGGGTCTGTGAAGTGTGTAATCATGTTCATTATTCTGATGGTATCTTTGATTATCAGGGAATCCTATCAACAAACGGCGCTCTAGGGTCAAAGTTGTATGATAACGAAAGCGTCTATTATCATGATCATAAGGATAAGGGAAGCTTGGTGTTTGCACTCTTGGTGGAATAGTGTACTGTTCATAGCTTTCATTGGAACGCACATTGTGAATGATACTGCTGAATTTCTGTTTACAGAGTGGGCATTCCGCCTTAATCTTAGACCACTCCTGAAGGCATACAAAACAGAACATGTGAAAACAACTGTCTGTGAACGATTTGTCCTGAAGTTGTCCCAAACATATTGAACACACTTGTTCAGGTGACTTGCTCCCAGATCTTTCAGGTGAATTTACTGTCTTGCCACTATCATCTGTTTTTCCTTCCTTGTCCTTGCCTTCAGGTTTGGATTCATTGGTTTCTTTGTCTGGACTGGGTAAGGTTGGTTTCTGCCTTTTAGATGATGATCTTGTCTTTCGTCTGCTTGTGGACTTCTCCATATCACGAGATTCTGAAATATAAAAATATATAAGTTAATGCATATGATCACAATTCAAATTCAAAATCCTTTCATTTTTTTTACATTTCAAACACTGATAATATCTATGCTAGTGCATGTGGCATTTCCAAAATTCAGGTGATCGATTTTAACATTGATTAACATTGGGAAATGGAACAAAATCTTTTTCAGATGGACCATGGATATACAGCTTAAGAAAGCTGTTTTCAACATTTTTTTCTATCAGTACCACAAGGCATGTTGGTCAGGAAATAGGTCTTCGAATTCCCATGTTTTCCACTGACAAAATTTGTCCTTAAAATCTACTACAGAGTTACCTAAACAAGGCTAAATACTTTAGAATAAGAAATATTCGTTGCGCTAAAATTTTGTTGTGTTGAAAATAAAGTGATTTCGTTGAGATTAAATTTCATTGAAAATACTTTAGGTAAATACCGGTTTGTGAAAAATTTCATCATGGTTTTAATTTCGTCGATCTTTTACAACAACGATATAAACGAAATTAAAACCACAATGAAATTTTCTTATTCAACAGTATATATATGCAACAAAACCTCATTTGAGTTGACAATTTATTTTTACACTGTTGAACATTTTTTTCTCTGAAAGTAAAAATTTATTGCATTGTTAATATTCATAAAAATATTAACAGAAAGTACCAGTTACTGTAGTAGTAACCAATTGCTTGTGTGGTAGGGTGCGCAATGTTACAGGACTCAGAGATATACAGACCCAGAAACAATTAAGTTTACAACCGAACCGCAACCGTACCGCAACCGAACCAATGCGCGAACTGCAAAACGATAACCGCAAACCGATAACCCCAAAACGGTAACCGCAAAACGATAACGTATGATTAACTATTGACTATTGCTAGTATTACAAATTGATATCCGTTTATTGCTGCGATATATACATAATTGAATACAAAAAGAAAGTATAATGCTTTATATAACCGATGCTTAACTATTGACGATCGCTAGTATTACAAATATATATCCTCAGCAGAAATTATTACATTTTACATATGTTCTTCTTAATAAATTCGCATACATAATTATATTCACTGTAAGATCATTGAGGTGGTAGCTCTTTTTTTTATCAGTATTTGAAAAAAACATTGAAATTCAAAATTCATTTACACGAAACGTAACTTAAGCACTTTATAATTACATAATCACACAGAGGTAATCCGACAATTGTAATTTACCTATTTCCTGTCTACTAAAAAACTTGATATATTGTTAACCCCCAACATAAACTATTACATTTTACATGCTCTTTTTAATAAATTCGCTTTCGTAATGTATAAATTTTAAGAAAATCGAGGCGGTAGTTCGTTTTTTATTTGTATTTGAAAAAACATTGAAATAATGAAACGTCACTTAAAATCACGAATCGTTAAAACGCCACTGTGCCTCCTAAAAAACTTCATTTATTTGTATCCCTTCAGCAGAAATTATTACATTTTACATATGTTCTTCTTAATAAATTCGAATACATAATTATATTC
>JAUMGZ010161925.1:0-16161 GCA_032359645.1 Pododesmus macrochisma
TCAATCAACATCCGAGAGTAAAATTTTAATACGGCTATTTATTAATCTACATTGACAAACTGCAATTTCAGGTGACCATTAAGGCCAATGGGCCTCTTGTTTGGTACCCAATTTGAAAACTATTCAGTTCCAAGCATAATTTTTCATAAATTAATCACTGAAATTAAATGTTGTAAATATTCTAATTTAAAGTAAGTTTATATTATTTATGTTAATTAAAAAAAGGAACCCAATCTCCATTGTATTCTCATAAATGACATTGAGTTTGTGATCCTATTAAACATCATACAGCATTTCAAATGATTTAATAGTGTGAATTAATAACATCTAGATTCTCTCTTCTAACAACACACAATAGAGATAGATTGTTACAATAATACACATACTTGTCTGTATAATGAATTTGAGCAAGTTCTTCTCTTTTGTAGATTATGAATTCCAGGAGATATACGATGATGATTGACCAAGGGAGATAATTCTCGTAGAACTGTTGATATTAAATATAGAATGGCAGAAGTGCAATATTTTGATTGTGAAGTGTACCATTGATTTGTGCCAGTAGCGTTTATACTTCTTCTGTGTCCTCAACACTGTATCATGGTATATGTGTTTTATAGTTTGAACATTGTGAATTTTGCCATTATATAACATGAATGATATTGAGGCCTGAGTGAATAAAAAAGAAAGTTCAAAGAATACATGTGACATCATCAAAATGTGAAAAACAACAGTAAGTTATGACTTTGTAATTAAATACCTCAATGATTGACGAAAATTTCTATTGTAAATTATAGAAATTCTATTTATGTTTAGATTAAAGTATGTAGAATCTCTTAATCTTCTGATTGTGGCATTATTCTCATCTTCACTAGCCAAGGTATGCGAACCACTCCCTTTCAGTTCGATTTGTTATGTACATCTATTGAAGGTTTTTGATTATCTGTGATAAAAAATGTGGTGTAGACATTTTAGTGTACCAAATGATAATTAATACAGGTTCAATATACAGGTAATATGCATTTTCCTGTAGTATGTGCCATTTAAAGTTTATAACTATGTTGTGACAGCTCAATTATATAAATAGTATTGATTTATTATTAGAAACATAGCCAAGTTAAAAATACTTTTGTGCACATGAGTACATTATAGAACAATGGCAATACACCTTTGATGTAGATGTTTATGGGTTGTCCATCTTTGTTTGCAAGCTTGTATTATAAAAAAAATGGTGGCAACTGAGCACAAAACAGATTTTTGAACAGGACCTTCCAAAACCAAGCAAACTTCCAACTAGGATATCATTACAAACAACTGCCTGGATGTTATTATATTTTGCTTATTATGTAGGAACCATTTATGCCTCAGTTTCAAATAAAATTGATCTCATTCTTATTTAACCATTTAAAATGCATTTAACAGATTAAATACTAATCAAATAAGATGTAAAATGTACAAGTGTTGACTGTCAAAAATGTTTGTATATTATTTAATGAATGTATGCATCATGAAATGTACAATAAAATAAAATCTTCGACACATTTGTACTGTAATTTGTGTTATAGAAAGACCACACACATTAAGCTCGCACTGCTTATTGAACAACCATTATAGGCTCACCCTGTTTAGTTAATTTGTATTTGTTGGTGATTTATGCAATACATATGAAAAAACTTATGCTGAATTGCACTAAGAATCAATAGACAATTAATTCATTGTGAATGGAATAAAGTATAGGTTATGAAAATCTGTTTAAGGTTATTTGCAACTTGAAATCAAAAGCACATCTTAGTCATAAAACAAATGCATGGGTAAGGGGATTCAGATTTGTTCAAATGAAGGAGCTCAGCCACCAGGGGGCCAAAAGGGGGGAAATTTGACAAAACTTCAAAAGTCTTCTTCAAATAAACTAAAATACCTAGAGCTTAATGCTTTAACATGTAGTTACTTCAGGGAATGGAGAACGCAAAAATACACATTTTGGGGTCAAACTTCAACACTATAGTAAATATGTTTAACTTTTTACATTTTCGACTTCTGAACCAATTTCATCCGAAATTCTTAAAAAGCATCCCTGGGAAAAGGGGATACAGATTTGTTCAATTGAGGGGCTTGGTCACAGGGGGCTCCACTTTGGGGGCCCAAATGGGAAAATTTTACTTAATTTCAAAAATCTTAAAGACCAGATGGCATAGAGCTTAATGCTTTGGTATGTAGTAACTTTAGTACATGGAGAACCAAGTTTATTCAAGATGTGACCATTGGGTCAAAATAGGTAACATATTTATTGGGACAAAGTTCAATACTTTTTACAACTTCAAATTGTCCAAAACTACTGGACCAATTTCATCCAAACTTGGTAGAAGGCATCCTTGTGTGAAGGGGATTCAGATTTGTTCAAATGAGGATGCTCAGTCCCCAGGGAGGCCACAATTGGGAAAATTTGATAAAATTTCAAAAACCTTATAATATAGAAGGTGTAGTGTTAAATGCTTTGGTATGTAGTTACTTTAGGGCATAGAGAACCAAGTTTGTTCAAGCCATGACCCTGGGGTCAAAAGTGTTCTAATGCTAAAAGATATCTTATAGGTCTATTTGATCAAGATGGATGTTAAGGCCCAAATGGGACTCTTGTTATATAGATAGTGGTCTGATGTTCTTGTTTATAAATGCAGACAGACAGTGATCTAAGTTCACACTTATTATGTAGACAGCAGTCTGAAGTTCTGTCTTTTAAATGCAGATGCAGTTTAACACTCCAGAAACAGAGACAACACAATAAATGATTAAAACATGTTTTATTGCATATTACATGAGTTGCATGTATATAAATATATCTTAAAAAGCTTCAAATTTCTAAATAGCTTTTTCTGATTTAAATATTGAGACATGAAATGCATAAACAAAAATTCTTTAAATATGGACGAATTAAAAGATTTGCCAATTATAAACAGCCACAAAAGCATAAACAATTGTTCATTAGTGTCGGACACATAAGAATTGTGTTAGTACAAAGCTGTCATGGCTACCTTAGGAAACTTGAAATGAGAATAGTTAAAGTATGACAATATCACATGTGCCTGCATAAATAAGTGCCGTTATTTCCTAACCACCTCTTCCAGTTTATCATATTCATAGATAGAGAAAATCTAGGTCAGCAAAACTTAGCTCGAGTAAAATGAATCGCCCTTTGAAAACTTACACAAGGGGGTTAGGAAATAATAGCAGTTTGTTACATAAATTTACCGTTACCAAGCTGAGTATATGCATACAACACAACAATAATGTTATATATAATTAGCAATATTTGTTTTGTTTCTGATATGGTAAATGAGTTGCCTTGATATGACATAAGTCTCTTAACATCACTTTAATGTCATTTATATCTATCAAAATTGTGAGTATCAAGTGTGAATAAACATGTTTCTTCAAATTCCAGTCTTAAAATCAAGACTTGGCCATAAAGACAAACATAAAGATTACAACCAGAAAACAAAAAGTGCATTACAAATGTGTTACCGGGTATCATATTAAAGCTATTAATATGAAATGAGGTTTCAAACCTTTACTGAAACTATCATTTCCATCATACAAATGTTGGTTCTCCTTAAAAAAAACATGAAAAACTACAATATTATATAAAGCAAAAATAATCACAATAAAATGCTCATATTTCAGTGGGTTTGTTTTTGTTCATTATAAATGCTGTCCTCTTTATTGTAACATAGTAAAAAGACTCTCATAAAAACAGTGCATGTTAATATGTTTATTAAATGTTGTGGTATTGTCATGTTAATATTTTGTCCAGTGCTCTGATAACATATGTCAATGTATTGAATATGATTGAACTGATATTACATTTGTGTAAGATAGAATGCACTAGATGGAAGACATCCCTTCATAACAGATATCTTCCTTGTTTATTTAGTATTAGTCACACTTTCATACATTCAAAAACAAATATCACAGATATAAATCGTATGGTTTGTTAAAAATATAAAACTTAAAAATTATTAAAAATTAACAAATTGAATTACGGTATACATGTATTTTATAATGGAACTTAAAAGCTTATATACATATAACTACATGTATTTAATACTTACCAATGGTGGTCTTGACTTCAAATATTTGTTCAATAGTCATCATTTATTCAATACATTTAAATATTATGTCAAAAATGCAACTTGAGTTTGTAAATATTTATGCACAACACTGGCAGTCAATAATAATTTGTTCATCAGTATTAAAGTCATGGAAGTAGCTGCATAAACATTATAAGAAGACAGCATCTTTTAAATATCTTGTATTTGCAGAAACCTTTTTGTAAATCTGATAACTTTGTAAATCTACACACTTGCAGCTTGAAACTCAACGAAAACAATTTAAAAAAAAAAATCAGTTCTTCAGAAGTAAAAATGTAAAAAATTAATAAACAATGGCGAGGTATACATACAATTCAAAAATTGACATTTGAAAAAAGTCCAGACTTAAATTATTGTTGCTAAAATTTATTATATAAATATCATGTTTGTCTTCAAGAATTGCATAAACTTTATAAAAATACATGTTAGGATATAAAGTGTTAATTGAACAACATTAAGGTTTTTTGATGGAGCAAATTACTAGTCAACAGGTAAGTCTAAGTCTACACAAATTTTGTGACTAAAGTACAAATAAATATAAGGTAATGTAACAATTATGCAATTACTTGCAATTAATTTTTATGGAAATATTTAATACTCTTTAATACATGTACAGTTGTGACTAATAACTCATTGCTACAGTTGTGACACAGCTTTTGTGACTCCGACTTTGTAAGTATTCCTGAATTACTTTGCATTATTTATCATGGGATAACTGGCACACAAATTTACACCTACATGTGAAGGATATACAGACAAGATTGGAATGTTGGTTTCACAAAACAATATCTGATTCTTTGTCCCTTAACACGTGCTATTGAAAACGGAATACAAATACCAAATGTATAAAACACATAACAAATACTTTCAACAACAATTAACAACACATGGAAAAGATGACAACTAAATCACATTTAACTTTTGAAACAAATCGGAATGATATGTCGTTATTTAAAAATCAATTGTTATAACAATAGAATTATGATGAATTGTAAGGCGCTGATGATGTAAGAACAGATTGATTTGATGGCCAGCTAGCTAATGGCAAAAGCAAAGGGGTGTTCCAAAATTAATTGTATGGGTGCAAATTTTTCTGATACCCAACACCCATAAATAGTAAAATCTGATTGATATTAGGAATGGTAGGCAAGTCTGAATTTAGCCCCATCATCTATAATATTTTAATGCAAATGCCTCCCACCCCTCTCATATGATTAATTATGGAATAGCTCTTAGATGAAGTTTAAGGCTGTGGTGGTCTTTGGACAAGCTGAAGGACCAAATAGCTATTGGCAGAAGCTATGATGAAGTTAACCTAGAAAGATAAAGCTGTTGTACTGTATACAATTTCATAATGCTAGGGCTTTTAAGATTTTATATGACTACGTTAAGTGATGTCACATATAGGTAGTGTGTTCTTTGAGTTAAGGTTTAACATGCCCCGTTTCTTCAAGTTGAATTTTCTTTGTAATATTGCATCAACTGAAACTTGAAATACATAAATGGAATCAGGCTGATGTTTTCTTTGTGATTATACAAATACCTTGATTATGCAAAAATACTATAAAATGTGATTGTTTTACAAAAAATGAAAAATTGACTGTTACATTTTCCAAAAAGAGGCTACATTAATTGCAATAAATTCATATTTACATAAGTGTTTTTACTGGAGGTCTTTGCATAATCATAAAGAAAACATCAGCCTGACCTCAATTATGTATTACATGTGTCAGTTTGATGCAACATGATGAAGAAAATTGATCTTGAAGAAAGCCTTAACACCCAGATCCATCACATCTATAAAGGCTTGAAGGGGAGCAGCAAGACATGCAATTAATTATTATAATTTTGATCATATTTTGGTAAATTTTACCCTCGCATGAGTATCATATTTCCTTTCCAAGTAACTTTGTTTGTTAATACAATTTTATTCTTATTCAAATAAACTGCTTATTCAACACATAGCAGGCTTTCCTTGGAAAACTTAAAAAAAAAATGTGAAACATTTTCATATACATGTAGTACTGTTCTTCTACCGGTACTTAATACACTTAGAAAGATTATAAAAATAGACTTTCGAGATTACATTAATATTCTTTTCTTTATTAATAAATAATTCATTTTGACAGAACAAATTTATATCAAACCTTGATCGAAGGACTTAATTAACTTGTGTGTTTATCAAATTTTTTGTTCTACATTACAAACGGTATCAATTAAATTATTAACTTTTCTATCTACATATAAATTTTAAAGAGGATATACATGTAGAATAAAATAGGACAACAATACAGGTATGTAAATGTACATAGAAATATATGAAGAGTAAAATAAATAAACCAGTACATGTATATCATGTATGTTAAAGCAGAAAAAAAGCACCAGGTTCATCAGATAAAGTTATCAAGGTCATCAGCAGCAATTGATAAAACTGCCTTTTTATATAAATGACAGCAGTTAACTCCCTTGGATTTAACTAAGAGACATTTTCTAATATAGCTGAAGAATATTGCTCAAGTCTGAAATATTTGATAAACAATAAGCCCACAAACCTTAAAGTTCACTAGGATATAAAACAATAGTGAAATAATATCTTGTAACTTGATTTTATGAAGGTTATATATATACATGTACAGAATTAACAAAGCCAGTACCAAGTTAATACTACCCCCAACTCCAAGACAATCTTGCATTTGTATATACACTCTTTAGGTATATCTGTGAACTAAGATTTTGATATTGATATACATTGTTACATACAATACAAATGTCATGATAAAACGGAGGACTTGACTGCAATACTGAATCAACTTTTGCAAAGTCTGACACAATACTTAATGGCTACCATGCAAGGAAATTTACAGTATGTTTTCGGGAAAATCAAATGCCTGATGGTAATTTTAAAATGTGTTCTGCAAAGCACAGCCATATTGGAATGACTTGGCAATGTAGAGTACAAATCTGTAACAGGACTATATATATGTGCAAAGAATATCTTTCTCAAATTTTGTGAAAATCTGACAAACGGTTCTTGAAAAGAAGTTTAAAAGGTTTCAGCCAATCAGACACTGGTGGCCATATTGGATGGATTTCGTCAACATCGGGCAAAATTATGAAAGGGAACTATACAAGGAAAATCTACCTAAAGTTTCAAAAAATCTGACTAACAGTACTTGACAGGAATTCAGAAAGGTTTCAGCTAATTCAAAGCCTTGGGGATTGTATTAGGTAGAGTTTGGCAGTGTCAGGAACTTATCAGAAAAGGGACCATCGAAGGTACAATATTACAAGTTTTGTCAAAATTTAACCAGTGGTTTTTATGAAGTCAAAAATGGGAAAGTTAACAATGACCGAATGGATGGACAATGATCGACAGATTGGTATAGCAAAAGTTCACATTGACGTGGTTCAGGTAGACTTAAGAAAAGATCTCAACAAAAAATCATACAATTGCAGTTTGGTTAAAGGAAGATCACTGATGATTTATGCAAAATGTATAATAAAGAACTTTTCTACACTTTCATCAAAATTTGTATAAATTGACACCAATAATAAAATGGGGACATAAAGAAGAAAATGTGGTATTTTAGTGCCTACCACAATCTTCATTGAATAATTAAATTCTTCAATAATGCAAAAATACAGCTGTTTATAACAGAAATGCATTAAATGGGTCAAAGGGGAATGTTGATCTGTAATGTTTAGGACTGATTTTGTAAAGAGTAAAATCAAAAGAGCAGTGAAAGCTCTGTACTATTCTTATGCAACTATAACTTTTGAGACATTCAACAATATTTGTTCTTATTATGAGAATTCTAGGCTAACATGGACGGATTACAATAATTCATATTATGCCAAACTTCCTACAATAACATGGGTATTAACAATTAAGTTCCTATTCCAACATATTATAATCTCATTGGGAGCACTGCTGGCAAGAACTTTAGTAGGTATGTGATTTTTCCATACAATATCACTATGGTTATAAATATTTTGCTACCTATAATCATTATCTGATAATAAAATTCTCAAGTAAATGGAAGTTCTTGTAAGGACCAAAAAAATGCTTTTATAAAAAAAGAAGCTTTAAGCAAGAGCATTTCACAAAATTCGTTTTAAATATTTTGTGGATGCTTTTAGCCTTCACATAAAACAAGACAGATAATTCAAAGTATAACAAGTATACTGTACAAACTGTAAGCATGTACATATTATTAGTTACGCAAGGAGTTAGTGACCAAATGCTGAAAAATACCACATCTAAAAAATTCTAGCCAAAGAGGCATAACACTTGCACACACCCCATACTGACATTACTCTTCTGATATGAAATTTACTTGCCTGATACAAGATCATCTTGGATGGAATGTGATGTAATTGGAGCCTATGACAATTTAAAATATATATGTCTAAGATGGGATAAATATATATATATATATACACCCATATATTATAGGACAAAAATACTAGAAATTAAACTTCTTAATAGTGATTCTGTTTTTAAAATCATAATCTGGTTTCTGTTTTAAATATTCTAAATATTAAATCCTCTAATTACAAAGTGGATTCATCGTTGACAAGCTTATCTATCTCTGTCAGATCTGTTCTTGGTATTTCTATTGGTCCATATCCATTAGTTTTATGATCTGGGCCTCTTCGTATGTGACTTGCTGTAAATAACTCCTCATCCTCATCCAATAAACCTAACAATAAAAGTTGAAGTGACATTTCAGTCAAATTTTACTTACAATAGCATATCTATGCAACAAAGTATTTTGTTTAACTTACTAGACAAAAAATCTTGCACCATATTGTTACTATAAATATGTATCAGTGTGATAAGAAATCTTACACCACATCATAATTACAGCTTTTTATCAGTGCCGTAAGAAATCTAACATCATATAGTATGAAAATTATTGATCAATACCACAAGAAATTTTCTATAGACAGCTTTAGACAACTCATACATTGTTTTAGGAAATACATGGCAATCATGCATAAAACAACACAACTAAAACCTCTGATTTCTAGTTTGAATAAAAAAATCTTTGAGCAACTGAAACAATGCTTCCTTTTTTCTATTCAGTGTACCTGTACTACCATTATTATACATGTAATATGATAGTTGGTTTGAAGGCAAACAAAAACATCACTAATACAGAAAATTATTTTTTTTGTTTAAAGCATTTTATTTTTATTTTGCAATGTGTAAATCTAGGATTAAACATATGATTGCTTCTATTCCTCGTGAAAAAGATGAAAATTATTGTTGGACTGGTTATATGAATAATGTTCATGTGGCCTTGGTATCATGTGTATTTACCGATAATAACCTACATGAACCGACTTGTAAAAGTCAATAAGTAAATGCAACCACTTACAAACAAGAATATTGTTTTATATGTTTAATGCAAAACATTTGTACCTGTGACTTCCAGATCATAAGTCGGTTGACCAGCATCTGGTGACTTGATGAGAATTAATATAGAATTACTCGGCCACAACAAATGAATCATCACCATGTTTGCCAGTAAGTCTGCTCCATTAATTATAGCTGAAATATACATACACAAACGAAAGTTTGATCCAGTACCAAGATAAAACATACATGTAAGCTTTTGAAATCAGACAAAAGATTAAAATATCTGCTCTCTGAAAATTTACAGATTCAGAGTTTATCTTTATTTTTGAAAATAAAAGTTATTACCATTATGTCATAAGCTGTTTAATTGTGATATTATTTTTACACACATGTAGATGAAATATCACAAATTCTAAGGAACATTGTACATGTGCATATGCATCTTCTCTTTGTTTTCATTTCTGTGAGACTGATGCAAGTTTAAAAAAAAGCCAGAATTGAAGTTTTTGACAAAAAAATTAAGGAATAAATTTATACTTAATTATGAAAGAAATGCTATTTTGTGTCAAAACAATTTCATAATTTTTGTTGTAATTATTTTCTTATCATTACATTTCGACTCATGGCCACCATGCAGGTTTTGGAATGCTAACTTATAATCAATCTTAAGAGACTATAGCCACATGTGAGTGGGTTAAGTGTTTTAAAAAATCATCTATATTTCAGCGTAAGCCTTTATGTATATATAATTAAGTATATTTGAGTTTACTTACCTAAAATAGTTTTGTGTTTCCACAAGGCTGATATCTGTGTGCTTATGATAGCTAAAATAGGAAGATAGATAAACCATACAAGAAAAAAGGCTCCAAATTGTTGCAGGAATGTTAGACTGTCAGGAAATTTGCTTAGATACACAGTTCGACGAAGTTCAACAACAAACCACACCATAATTATCACTCGCAATCCAAGTGTAATATACCCGGGCCATGTCTGCCATTCATCCACATTTGAAATCACATCTATTTCAGTCTACAAACAGAAAATACAATAACATCAATAATTTTAGATAAACATGAACAGTGAATTTAACTTAACATTGATATTACAGTGAAGTTCAGCAAAATCAGAAGAAAAAGACTTCTTTCACAAAAGTTAAATTATACAGTGTAGTTGAAGAACCTCGAGCTCTTGGCCCATGGAATCATGACCAGCAATCTAATCAATCATCAATATAAAAGTGCCAATAGCTACTGGTCCTCAAACTTAACCTTAATTAAGATTCAAATTACAACTAATGCATTTGTTGAAATTGGACATTAGTTAGAAACTTTTTTGCCAATCAATATATGGTATTAGATATACCGGTAGACTATTAGTTATTAAATATGTATGAAAAGTTATTCATCTTCGAATCTAACCTTTAGATTTATAAACTAACTGGCTATATTTAATGAGAATCAAACTCAAATATATTGAGGGGAACATATTGTTGATTGATAGATAGCTTGGTTGTCTTTGATTCAGAGTCCTATTTAATTATGTTAAAATATAAATACAGTGTACATGTATATGTATAGTGTATAAAACTTCTACTTTGTAAGTGCCTGCCTTCAACATGCTGAAGATTATCCCACGGACCAGGACTGTGACAGCTACATGCATGTATTAGCCTCAAGTAATAAAAAACTGTTTTTATACCTATGTCTATGCATTTTGCTATCAATAAAGATTTATGTTACCATTGCGTTTATAGATATTATAACTGCAATAATAATCCATTCTTTGTGATACGACTGCATGCGCAGCTGTTAATGGATAATGCCTTTAATGTGTGTATATATATATATATATATATACACATTAAAGGCATTATTCATATATATATATACCCTGCTACATGTATAGCAACAGCTGTCCGTGGTATTGCGGTAAATAGCTTTTACTCTTTATATACACGTATGGTATACATTTATTACCGTAGGATGTCACCATTTGAATTTTGTACAAATTAAAAAAAAATCCTAATACATGTATAAGTCTTCATATTTTTAAAAGTTATTTTTTAATAACTCTAAAAAATATGAAGACTTATATTGAAAAGGGGAAATAAGTGTTTATATTTAAAATACGAAAATTCACTATTTGATAAAGAAAGGCAAGCATCCTACATACTGCTTTTTTAAAGAAAAAATATGGAAATTTTGCACATTTATATATCAGGCTTACATACATAAATCAAAATGCTAAGAAACTGACACTTACACAAATATTTCTTAAGTTTAATTTTGTTCCTTCTTAAGCTTGTTTATTTAATTTTTTTGTATTTCAAATGGTGGTATTGCCCAACCTAAAGATTCATATGATACCCAGTATTAAATATCTTAAGACTTGGTTAATTTAAGACAAACAAACAATTCGGTAATTTAGGTCCTTGTTTGTTTGTTTTTTGTTTTATTGGGGTTTAACATCTCTACAACACATATCTAGATAATATTGAGTCTGCTTGTATCAGGATGCTCTGATTGCAACTTAAAAGTGCTGTCTCACTGAAATATGTCACAGCCACACTGACATGATACTTCTCTCAGTCACATTTTCATGACACTGAGCCAACCAGTTCTCCTACTTAGAATACAGAGTGCTAAGCAAGATGGGAGCAGCTTACTTTCATTTTAACCCCTTATATTAGGTGTGATGCTACTAGGGATTGAACTTGCGACCTTACAATGTATACATTGCTTCTGTAGATGAAGCAAACTATATCCTATCTGAGCTACCAATGAGGTCTTATTTAGGTCTTCTTATATAATTACATGTATATTTAGTACTAGTAACACTTACATCTATCTACATGAAAATTGTACATGAATCGCAAAAGACAACTCACCAAAGTCCAAAAATACAATACACAGTTAGAAAGTGTATATGTTCCCCAAACTGCAAACACCACAAGTCTACCCTTCAGTTGGAGATGAGTTATTGTCCATCCACGGGCTATAAACAGCAGGAAAAGCATAAACAAACATTGTGCCACAGTATCAATGGCATTGCCTAATGTAGCAAACACAAAAACCCCTACTCCATTCCTTGAAAACACCAATACATGCATAAAATTCAAAAGTATTCCTGTAACTTCTAAGCAGATTGCTGATGTAAAGAGTTTTGTGATGGGATGTCTTTGCTTCCAGAAGGCATAAATCCACGTTGGAATGACAAAAAGATATATGATAAGATATACTAGGTAGCACTCAAAAATGTCATGCTCCTCAAAAGAAAACTGATGTTCAAATGGATTTAAATGCTTCGATGCTGGATCTCCATTGACCATCCATATATCATAGTTAATATTTATCGCCTGGTTATCATTTCTCACCCAGGAACAATTACCAGCTGTCAAATTTCTATAGCAGGACACGATACTGATGTACCAAAATCTGTAAAAAAAAAAAAACAAACATAAGAAACACTTTATGTCATGATTCTTAAATAAGCATAACAAAATATATAATCTATAAGTTAATGTTATTTAATTTATTCAAAGTGTAATCCTTTTATTACTTATTCTTCCTCAGGAATCAAAGCCTATAATAATATAATCATCAAGGGTAAAATCTATATTCTGTATTCTGTATATCACATTGCCAATGACTGTTTCATTTTGTTAATAAAATTACTTATAAGTAATATACATACTTAACCAAGAAAGAAACGTCAATATGATCAATTGTCGAAAACCTTTAATGGTTACATTCCAAAATGATGTTTCGGTTCAAATATGAATAAAATTTGGTGAGGTTTGTTATAATACTGGAAAATAATCTAAATGATTATACTAAAGATCATGATCAGTTATGCATGAAACTCATCAGGCAAGGCCAGTCCATATCTCAGTAGGTTTTTGGAACATTGCATGTGCAAAGCAAAAGTGAGGTGTTGAAATTATAAATAAACAATACTTATTCAGAGAACACCCATATAAAAACTCTCAAAAGTTATATTACATGTACAAAGCAAAAATCTAGTTAAGAGGATATAGGGAACAAGTCAGTGATCTCCATAACCTATTTTACTGTGGTGCAGCACCACAGTAAACTTCATTAGCACCACAGTAAAATCATTTCCACCACAGTAAAATAATCTCCTACCACAATAAAGAATACACCTATATTTAAATAAAGACTTGCCAATTTAATAATGACAGTTTAAGAGTAAGCCTTAAGTATCACCACAACTGCAAAAGAATGTTTTATCATTGATTTTTAATTTAACAGCATGTTTTTCCTAATATAGTCAAATTCCTCAAATGATGCGCATCCGTAAAGTACGTTGAAAAATTTCCCCCACAGTAAAATTTGAAATAATGGAGATCCCTGCAAGTGATAAGTTATTTGTATGCTCTGGCAAGCAGGGTCAACCAAAAGGTCGCGTTAACGATGCACAGCAGTTTTTTTGTTTCTCTGTGTGAAGATCCATCAAAAAAATGTATGTGTCACCATTTTAACCAGACTTGGTAAGCATCTGATCATGATCGACCAGTCACCAGATCTGTCTCCCATAGAACATGTTTTGGATGTTAATGGGGTTGTTTTCGAAACTACCAAAATAAGCCAAGCAACCTTTAGGAACTCTTTGAAACGCTGATATACATGCACAGTCACATAGGCACTGTATCTAAATATCTGACGATGCAGGCAAATGGGGGACACATGCGTACACAACTAGATTTGTAATTTTGCACTATAGATCGCAGACCATCTATTACTAATGTAAGGACCCATAAAATACTGAGGCATGACTGCAGTCTGGCCAATTTTACACAGAACACAGCACTTTAACATAACATGCGCTACCAAAAACAAAACGTTTCAAAATACCAGTCGACTTTGGTGGTGTAGTGCATGGTTATAATTTTAACAGAGGATCATTTCTACCGGTGTTCTCAGATGTGAAGGGTTGGATAGGTTCACAGCGCAGCTAGCTCACTGCCAGGTGTATGCATGTGTCTTTGAGCAATACACTTATAACCAGATGTTACGTTGGATGGGGAATCAAAAATGGCAGTCCTGTGTCCCTCGTGCACCTAAAAGAACTCATCGTATAAGAGCCATAGGAGCTAATGCATGCGATGACTGAAAGAAGCAGAATTGCTTTCAAAACCAGTAGCAGTAAGAAACTTGGATAGTAATACAATGAAACCTCTAGTGATGTTTCTTTTTTGTTGAGTATACAAAACAATACAGGATCTCAAACATTTTAATCTTATTTTTTAGATGATATGTACCTTGGTGCTTGAAAATCTTGAACTTTATAAGTAAACTGGTAACCAGGTAAAACATTTTCTGCGGCATCCTCATCAATACATAATTGACCTTTTCGACAAGGTATTCTTCTTAAGAAATCTTCTTTCCCATACTGATTACAAGTGCTGTCATAAGCAATTGTATTAATTTTTTTGAACATCCATTCACAAGATTTGTTATGAGCAGAACTACTATTCGTAAAAAATTCTAAAAAGTATTCACTATCTACCAAAACTAATGTCATCGGTGTGGTGACATTCGAAACATCATCAGACGTTATATTTCCATAAATAAAACCACCCGTGTCAATAACATCTTTGGCATTCGTTTTCTGAATTCCAAATTTTGCAAGAAACTTGTAAAACTGTCTTGAATTCCAAGAATCTTTTATACGTAAAGCATCAGAAACCACACAGATAAAGACCAGTATAAGTACAACTGCTTTAGAGAAATCGTCCAACTGTCTAATTTTCATATTGGTTGAAAAATCAGCAAAAAGGATGGGAATTTAGAAGGTTCAGTGACTTTCAGGAAACGTGGGCGGCCATCTTATACTTGACAATCGTCACTTCCTTTTTTCCATATCCGTTATAAAAACAGAGGACAAAAACGATGTGTTCCGATTGCCAGTTTCGCTCACAAATGTAAACACACTCAGCTGTCACATGATTCAAACAAAGACGACGACAGATGTACGTATTAAATAACCCCAACCTTAACCGAATTAAAACACAGTTTTTAGAAACACAATTGAAATTTGGCATATCCTTACACCATAGCCATAGGCAGGTAACAATTAAGAATTTACAAATTTAGTATCAAGCAAACGGACCTGTCTCGGTCATTGTCGTGTTTTACTTTAACGTAGTTATGAGACACATTTTGATATTGCATTAGCCTAATAAGTTTATCAGATGTATCGGGTGCCATTGTACCTTTAATTCCATTTTGTGATATCATCTATTCCGAATAGTTATTGCCAAAAAATATAGGTGTGTCCACTAACATGATTAAATAGGGGGCGGGGGGTCAGAAATATCATCCCGACATACGTTTTCGATCGTCATGTGAAATCGATCTACTTTCTTTTTCTGCTAAAGCGCACGCATTTGTGACCTTGTGACGTCATAGGCCCTGGGAGGAATACGTTAAAGGGAGTGGGTACTAACCACGTGACCCTCTATATGCGTATACGTATTCTATTTATAGCACAATAGTTCCTTGCCGTCAGTGACAGACGGCTCATCTGTTTGATTTGACCGCCTTTCACAAAACCACGGGCAGCAGTTTCTTATGACCTCAAAGTTAATCGACATTTCCATCATTAATTCTTCATGACAAATGTAATAAATGA
>JAUMGZ010161936.1:0-16160 GCA_032359645.1 Pododesmus macrochisma
TCATGACTGCTTCATAGTAAAGATGACAACACTAACAATGGTAAGTCACTTTATCTTTAACATCATGACTGCTTCATAGTAAAGATGACAACACTAACAATGGTAAGTCACTTTATCTTTAACATCATGACTGCTTCATTGTTAAGATGACAACACTAACAATGGTAAGTCACTTTATCTTTAACATCATGGCTGCTTCATAGTAAAGTTAACAACAGTAACAATGGTAAGTCACTTTATCTTTAACATCATGGCTGCTTCATAGTAAAGATGACAACACTAACGATGGTAAGTCACTTTATCTTTAACATTAGCATGACTGCTTCATAGTAAAGATGACAACACTAACAATGGTAAGTCACTTTATCTTCAACATCATGGCTGCTTCATAGTAAAGATGACAACACTAACCATGGTAGGTCACTTTATCTTCAACATCATGGCTGCTTCATAGTAAACATGACAACACTAACAATGGTAAGTCATTTTATCTTTAACATCATGGCTGCTTCATAGTAAAGATGACAACACTAACAATGGTAAGTCATTTTATCTTTAACATCATGACTGCTCCATAGTAAAGATGACAACACTAACAATGGTAAGTCACTTTATCTTTAACATCATGGCTGCTTCATAGTAAAGATGACAACACTAACAATGGTAAGTCACTTTATCTTCAACATCATGACTGCTTCATAAGACCAACTTTAAAATTAGATGTTTTTCTTGTTACTCTATTAGCCCTTGGTTTTAGGTGCCCACCCAAAACTTTGTATGCCTTTTAACAGACAAGCTCTGTCAAAGTTAACTTGGAACCTTAGCTCATTATAGAGTTACATTTTAACACTGGTTTTGTTGTTTTAAACTATATTAAGGATGCTGTACTGTGATGTGTTGATTTGAATTCAGGGTACAATGTTTTATATTTAGACAAATCTTCAGAATCTGACGATGAGGACAGAGATACAAGTGAACTCTCATCAGAAATGGATAGGGAGGATGGGAGAGATACACAAGAGTTGGTAGACAGAGTGGAGGAAACATCAGCTTCGCAAGAAAGGTATTTACTGTTTTTAGTCCATCTGTACTAAGGTCTAAGGTGCACTTTTCTCATACAAATCTCGTTCGTCCGTCTGTCCGTCCGTTGTTAACTTTTCACATTTTTGACATTTTCAAATTTTGGTAGGAAGAATCCCTAGGGGAAGGGGATTCAGATGTGTTCAAATGGAGGGGCTGGGCCCCCAGGGGGCACCATTAGGGGCCCTAAAAGGAGAAAAATAGACAAAAATTAAAAAATCCTCTTCTAATAAACTAAAAGGTCTAGTGCTTAATGTTTTGGTATGTAGTAACTTTAGGGCGTGGAGAAACAAGTTTTTCAAGGCTTGACGCTGGGGTCAAAAATAGGTAACGCATTTTGGGGTCAAAGTCCAACACTATGGCAAATATGTTAACTATTCACATTTTTGACTTTTTTTTCAAAAACAACTGAACCAATTTCACCCAAACTTGGTAGAAATCATCCCTAGGGGAAGGGTGTTCAGATTTGTCAAAATGAAGGGGCTTGGACAAAAGGGGGGAGATTTGACAAAGTTTAAAAAATCTTCTAAGAAACTAGAAGGCCTAGTGCTTAATGTTTTAGTTTAAAGTAACTTTAGGGCATGGAGAACCAATTTTGTTCAAGGCATGGCCCTAGGGTCAAAAGTATTCAAATGTCAAAAATTTACATAAAGGCCCATTTAATCAAGATGGACGTTAAGGTCTAATGGGCCTCTTTTCTACTATTATAACCATTTGTACTTTGGTCTGAGCAATGCGAATACGTCAAATGCGGGTCAAATGCAGCCTTCTTTATTTTTATTTTGTTTCACGAAATGTGTTATCTTGATATCTCGTAAAATAAATAAAGTTGAGACCTGAAGATTCCTGAAATCCTTTAATTTTATCCTTTAACTGAATATTTACATATAATGCCTGGATCTTCCTGAATAAAATATGTGTTCGTCAGTTGTTTCAAAGATGGCGGTCTTGTTGACAATTTTGAAAATCTTGTGACATCAATTTTTATATCTTATGACCCGAACAAGTTATAAACAAAGGACTTAAAATTGTGTGCAAACTGTTAATGAGATTTTTGTAAATAAACATTTCAAGATTGCTTTCATGTGTGTTATCTAGCAATTCATATCATCCAATTTCCTCTGAAAGTTGTAGGAACATGGAACTTTCATTATTAGACGCATTTTTACTTGCAATTTTCAATGGTTTACACTTTGACTCGTAGCAATACCTTGAATATGTCAATGGCATCCGTTTTGAATTTCTTTTCATGAAATTTTACAACTTAGTTTATTTTTATTAAAAAAAACAAATTGTGTGTTCCGGTGATATGAAGAAAGTGCCAGATGTGTATACGTTTAACGTCTTTAACGTACCATAAGGTTACGAGAACATGGGTAATTTATGTAGATAGTGCAAAATGCGTGTTAAAACTTTTCCCGTACTTTGACTCTATCCACACGGTCCGCGGCACATAGTGCCGGGGCGGTGACTCGGAGGTAGTGCGTTCGCTTCGTGCTGGTAGGCTGGTGTTAAAATACAAGGCGGGGAATCTCGGTCGCGCAACAACCTAAGACGTTTAAATTAGGTAATCCCTGCTGAGCGCTCAGCATTTCTGTGTAAGAGTAGGACTGGTTGACTCGTTGTCAAGATGCAATGTGACCGAGTAAAGTATCATGACAATGTGTCTGTGACATGATATTTCAGTTAGTCGCCATAAGTGCACACTCTTACAAGTAGACACCGTCTCGATCTGACATAGACATGAGTTGAAGGGACGTTAAACCCAATAAAACAAACAAACGCAGTACATAGCGCTGTGGATAGACTGAATAGTGCGAGTCTCGTGTCTAACGGCGAAAAGTTTAAAGGAATGCAATAAAACTGGTTGGCTCGGTGTAGCAAACATGTCATTGAACGGGGCATCATGTCAATGTGTCTGTGGCATGATAATCCAGCTAAACAGCAAAGTAGGCAAGAATTCGCATTTTTAACAAGCAGGCTCTGTCCGATATTAAAAAAAAATGCCCAAAAACGAAAAATAACACTGTGAAACAAATTAAACCACATATCATAGTAATGGTAATTTTGTAACCATGTATCTCGTATTTCACGTGCCAACCGAAAACATTAAGGGCCATGTACAAAGGTAATTTAAATATGTGTGTATTTAATTGCATGGCGTTATATGTATTTCAAATTTGCAACAGTATGGTCATAACACGTACCAATGAGGAGAAACAATATAAGGTTGAAAGCTACATGTTAGTTGAAATAAGGCTGTAATATTTACGTCCGTTTTCGGTTTGGAATCATTCTCTTCAATTCTATGATTCTATCAGATAATATTTAGCATGGCTAACTGATTTTATGATTTTGCGTGGTGATTCTCGTGTTTAATATTTACAACCCCATGTTTTTATGACAATTAAGTTAATTCACACATCCTGTAATGTGTGTGTGTGTGTGTGTGTGTGTGTGTGTGTGTGTACAATATCACATCAGTTGAAAGTGTGAAAAGTGTACGTAATATGGTGTTACAGTTGGTATAGAACCTGGGTATGTCGTCATTGTGTCTCTGTTAGTACGTACACATGTACACATAAAGATTATTTACAGTTATTACGGCTTGTCCTTCGATGGCCTTACAACTCGCCGGGCGAGCTCACTTTGACCGTGTGAAAGGTAGGTCAGCCACGTTGACCAGTGGTCAATTTAACTCTTAACTTAAACTTATTTACAGTTGAGATGTGCATTGCAAGTCTTGTTTATTTCGTTTAAGTTATTTTGCGTTAAAATTCTTATGTTGGTTACGATTCTTGTTGTATGGAGCATTAGTGTATCCTTGCGATTGGAGGTTATCTTACCTTTTGGATTGCTAGGTTGTAACGCCCAGATGGACAATGGCTATGGACCACTGCACTAGACTAGAGGGGTTGCAGGTTGTAATCAGCAATCATTTACTTAATCTACTTAAATTCCTACACGTTTAATCTTATGTTAAGAATATAAATAATAACTTCGCTCATCATTTATAAATTATCTTTAAGTATCTCTACTTTTCGTGAATTAGAGAGCTTTTTTGCAAAAGTTCGGACCAGTCGATTTCCCCCGGACCTAGGATGGACTGTGTCCACCATTGAGCCAGAGGCTATTACATCACAGCTCCGTCCTAGTGGTAAAATCCGTTGAATACTGACCTTCCATACGTCATTCTGTAAGGCAGATGGCTGCCCGGTGGGTCAGTCATACAACAACTGGACATAAGCTTTAACGTAGCCCAGTGGCAGGGTGCAATATAGTGTTTTCGTGTAAAATCGGATATGTATAGGCAACCAATAAATAGTTTATAAAGGGCTGTAAAGGCCAGTGTCGTGAACATGGAAAGTGAACGTCAACATTATGTTACGCTTGATAACGCCTACCCCATGTACAGATCCCAAGGGGCGGGGGGAAATATGTTTTTGCCGGACTTGACCCTCCATCATTCCGTGCCCATGGGACACACCCCTATATTGCCGGACGTTAACCACGGTAATATTGGCCGTATGGAGGAAAATTCGTCAAACTCGGACAGTGGAATGGGGAGTGGCGATCTCGGAGGGTACACTATGGTGGCGACCCCCGGGTCAACGACTAGCAGCACGGAGGAGAGTGTCGCCTCGTCCCAGGGGTCATCAGAGGGATCTACTGGGTCACAGCTTAATAATAAAAGAAAAGGTGAGTTGAACTATATTTCGGGAAACATGTTAGAATCACGTAACGGGTTACATGTATGATTAAATTACGTTATACCTGGGTGGAATACGTTTAACGTATTCCTCCCAGGTTATACCAGTTAGATACGACGATATTTTGTATTATTTCTAAACCATTTATCCTGAATCCTAGTTTCTGCAATGGGGGAAGTTCAGGGAGGGATAGCAAAAACAATGCAGATTATATTAACAAGTGCTTATTGGTCAATAATGAGTTATGTCTTGTATACTGGACATGTTGACCTAGATTTGCCAGGTACGTGTGTGCTGTTGTATACGGCAGAAATCCGTTAGTTATATCCAGATTTGCCTACATAATTCACACTTTCTGAACATTAAAAACATCTAATTATATATTGACACAATATCAAATACTACCATGAGATTATGAATGTTTTGTTAATATTATTGTTACTCATACATATATTAAGTTTTGAATTTATAGAATTTATCCTTGAAACAATGGCAACAAAAGAATTATCAATTCTTGCCTTAACATTACTGTTTTATACCGTAAAAATAGTCAGACACAAATCAATTTGGGCATATGTAAAGTTTCATTTTTAACTATTTTCTATAAATTTCAGTTCTAACTATTTTCTATAAATTTCACTTCTAACTATTTTCTATATATTTCAGTTCTAACTATTTTCTATAAATTTCACTTCTAACTATTTTCTATAAATTTCACTTCTAACTATTTTCTATAAATTTCACTTCTAACTATTTTCTTTAAATCTGATTCTTTTTTGTATTTCTTCTATAGTCATAATAGAAATACATTTTTTTGTTAAACCCAAATAAAAAGACATGTCACATGGTATAGCTAATCATGAAAGACTATTTTTTTCGAAAAGCAAACAAGTTGGATTTGATCTTAACAGAATTTCAGCAACTAAAAATAGTTTTCATTTCATCTTACAAGTCTTGGACGTTTTTATGCATACTTTTGTAAATAGATTTGTGTTATAAAGAGTAGGGTGTTCAATAATAACCTATTCTAATATGTTGATATCATACATACATACATTGACACTAAACAATTATTTGTTTGTGTTTAAGTAATTTGAATTTGTTTTTGTTACTTTATGACCTTTTGTTCCTTTTTTGAAATAAACATATTGTACATGTACATTGTTCAGTTAACACCATACATTTTTCTTTATTATTCTACCATATTTAAATATCCCTAACTTTGATTGACAAATTTGGTTAATTTCATATAGACAAACACAATGTATATTTGTTTAGGTTAAAATATAATTTCTTAAAATTTTAACTAATTTTAAAAACTAAAATATCTTTTAAGTTTTTTCAAAAATGACTTTGAAGTAAACACTCACTTATAATTAGTAAATTAATTTGACAATCAATTCTCGGGAAAATACGAAAACTTTAATAGGTGAAATGTAAAAACTGTATTTTTTAATTGGAGTATTACGGTAATCCTTTCTTGCTTAAAAAAACCTACGTGTTGGCCATAATAAAGACAATGACCAACGTTGATCATATAGATGCAAAGACCATCGTATTATGCTGTTCTGTGCCATGCCTATATTCTATGCTCATTCAGCCTCTTTCATCATATGTAGTCCTCCACAAATATTATCACGAAATCTGAAATTAAACACGAAAGAATGTTATTTCATTAAGGACAATTTGTGCTAGAATGAGTAAATCGGACAAATTTTTTTGACAAACAACAAAACATAATAAAATAAGGTTTTCAGTGAGACTAGATATCCGAAATAAGAACTATTCTTATTTCTCCATATCAAGCACAATTTTTAATTTAATAGCAAAAAAAACTAAAATAGTATACTGGCGGTAAGAAGATTTTCCCCATTATTTCAAGAAAAACGGATTTTTACGTGACAGGCTTGATATCGCTAGATACCCAACACTCACCTTGTCCAAAGGTAACTATTGGTATATATATATATCTATGTAATATATTACATTTGTACCGTCTGTTAAAAGACTAATCCGGATAGACGAAGTAAAGCCGCTAATGTTGATGGCTGTTTTTGCTAGTGTTTACATTTACTCTTTGGCGAAGTGTTACGCCATAGTCTATAAATTGCGTAAGAACTCTCCACTATGAAGGTAATAAAATCGCCTTTCTCATCGTGAAGCCATTACCGCGTTACATAATTTTACGTAATGTTTCTATGGGAACCGCCGATAAATGATCGACCTATACATTTACCCGAAAGGGTATTTGTGTTGTACAAAAGACCTCATTCATTCAACTTTGATAACATGATTTGTACAGTATACGTCACAAAATATGGACCAAAACAATGTTTGAAATGGAAGGAACAATTACCAAAAACGCACTTCTTGTCTTGGCTTCAGCAGATCTATCTTTAGGCATAACAAATTTGTTCTCGGATATACGCAACCTTACAAAATCATTGCAACATTAGTCATAACAAATTTGTTCTTCGGATATTTTCTTTTCAATTTTTGATAATTAACTACTGTATTTACCGCTCAAAGATACAGACATTGTTTTACAAATAATCACAGGTTCCCTTTTCTCTATTTATTATACTTTCTGTCACGAAGAACACACCAACTCATGATCAGCATTATATTATACGTGTATTTGCAACGTCGAAAGTGAGATAAAATTCATATGATTGATTTTGTAATAAATTGATTCTAAACTTTAAGCTGTCGGCAAGGTACATCCCGTGAACATTATATCAGTTAAAAAGTCAAACCAGAAAATTAATACTTTTCGAAATTCATCGCAAAACAATGCATACATTACTACCATACAAAAACAACACAACTATATAAAAAAAAACAATCACAACCTTACAAAACCTTCTCAACTATATAAAAAAACCAATTACAACCTTCAGACAAAACATCACAAATATATAAAAAAACAATCGCAACCTTACAAAACCATCTCAACTATATAAAAAACCAATTACAACCTTCAGACAAAACATCACAAATATATAAAAAAAACAATCGCAACCTTTCAAAACCTTCTCAACTATATAAAAAACCAATTACAACCTTCAGACAAAACATCACAAATATATAAAAAAAAAACAATCGCAACCTTTCAAAACCTACTCAACTATATAAAAAAAACAATCACAACCTTACAAAACCTTCTCAACTATTTAAAAAACCAATTACAACCTTCAGACAAAACATCACAAATATATAAAAAACAATCACAACCTTACAAAACCTTCTCAAATATATAAAAAAAACCAATTAGAACCTTCAGACAAAACATCACAAATATATATCTATATATATATATATATAAAAAAAACAATCGCAACCTTACCAAATCATTGCAACATTAGTCATGAGTGGTTCAGTCTTAGGACCCGTTTCTATTTTCACATTCTTGTCGAACACGTTACTTACCGGCACTAGTATATTTAGAAAAATAAACTGAAGAAAAAAAGACTATCCAAATACAGAAAAAGTATAAAATAACTTGTCGTATCTGTGATTTTGTCCTTTCTGCCAACTATAACATTATGCCCATCAATGTTTTTTTTTTATTTTTTTTTAATTTCAAAGTTCTATTAACTAGATCAAATGGACACTCATAATATTTTTAAGTGTGTATTTGAATTTAATACTTGTTAAGAAACACGAAACACGTGTTTTTTGTATAAGTAAAATATACATTTTGTGTTTTAATTGATTGACGTATGTGTTTATAATTGAGAAATAGTGAGAAACGTATATTTTTCACAGTATATGTCTAAAAAAAATTAACAAATGTGTATGTAAAATTATATATATTATTGATGCAAATTTGCACTTAACATTTAAGTATTTTAAGTGCTGGTCAAGGTAAGAGTTTGGGCGACTTTTATCTTCTTGTTTTTATCATAAATGTACATTTATCAGCTGGTGTTGTTGGGTCAAGCGATATATAGTCGTAAACAACAGAACACGGTCACTTGTCAGTCCGTTAAACTAAATGTGAAAACCCCTAATCGATACTGACACCTCTGTTTTTTATCCTCTTCAAAAGTCAAAGGTTATGAATTTTAATGAGTTGGTCAATTCTTCAACTGTCCGCTTTCTATTCTTGTATAGTTATTCTGCGATCAATCAATAACCCACTGGTCAAGCCGACACTGGACGCCTGCGCGAGATCCATTTAAATTGCTTATCGAGGTGAAGGTCGTCTGCTCTATGGTAATCTCTTGAACAGGGAGAGAGAGAGAGAGAGAGAGAGCGAGAGAAGACGCAGTGCGGTCGATCGTGCCAAAGCCACGGTGGACTTACTGCTCGGAAAAATAATGATCTTGTCAGCGGTCACTCCGCCCTGATGAGTTTGAAGAAAAACGGACAGCTGATGTATCGCGTACTGAGAGTACAAATCCATAAAATACATTTCATTCCAAACGAGAAACAGGTTCCTTGGTCAAGTATGATGGCTGCATTCAAAGTTTTATCACATAAAAGTCAATCTTCGTTATATTTCTATGTCCAGTGATGGAAAACCTCTGTCAGTTTCCACAGCTGGGTACCACACATGCACATTCTTTCCATTTTTCCACAGGAAGCTGAGGGGAAATGATTTTTAAAAAAGTCATCTCGTATAGAATTTTTTTTGTATACATATACAGAATATATGAAAAAAAATATTGGGATATAACAAACCTTTATCACTTAAACTCTGTTCAATGTTTTTTAAACATGCGAAAATTTTGAAGTAAATTTGCGGAGAATTTGACAGACTGGGATTAAATATTTGAGTATCTTTTGAGTGTGCGTGCGTGCGTGCGTGCGTGCGTGCGTGCGTGCGTGCGTGCGTGCGTGCGTGTATGTGCTCGCTTTTAACAACCAACATGAAATAAATGGGACACCTTTGACACACTTTGTATTGACCTTTCACATGGTATAAACGGCTATACCAGCGCGGTAGGTATGCACGAATATACGGCCATATTAGCATAGAAGTTATACGTGTAAGATAATGTAGGTATCCACGAAGGTATTCATGACGTGTAATATTTTTTCTGCATAGTTGTTGTTGTTGTTGTTTCGATCTATTATAATTCTTAATCCGTTCTCTATTTTGTGTTTATCATACTGAGTGATTAAGGCAATATGCCGATGAGAAAACTACTGGATAATTAAAAAAAAAATCAATGTGTTTAAATCCTTATTTACAATAGAGCTTTCAAAATATAGCAAAATTTGGAAAATCTATCAAGCAGTTTTTCTGAAATTTCTTTTTTCAATAATACACAAATTCAATTTTACACAAATGTTCAAAATGTATCACAATTTTTTTTATAATAATGATTATAACCCATTATATGCTGTAACATGATTTTGAGGGTTCATTTATGATTTTTAGTAAATGCAATGTACATGGACCAAATTATCACGAAGTTTTCTCACTCGCGCATTGCCTTAATTGCAATCCACAGTTAGTTAAACACAAAGTTGTTCTTTAGTTTAAGTCTATCAATCAGGTGTTTTTATGCTTCATTTGAAAAAAACGCTTTCAAGGATTTATGCATTTTATCATCACCTCTTTGTCAAGCATAATAAATGACTTGCATAAATAAAGGCTTAGCTGTTTTGATACTCGATTATGAAGAAATCGAACATTTTCTGTTCGGTATACACATGTAGCTTTTCGTGTATTCTATTTCCAGAAGGATGATCGTTTATTTTCTTAGAAAGAACGATACAATGTCCACGTGTTACACACACACACACAAAGCACCGAAGAAACCTAGTTAAAATAAACAAGAAGAAACATATGGGTCTTTACGTGCTTCGTATAAAGTCTGTCCTTTCAATATTCTATTTTTACTCGAGACGAGACCGGCGGTGTGGATATTTTTGTCTTTTTTATGAATTTTTTCACAATCGACTTTCGGGGGCAATTTGAGTAATTAAAGTTTTCTGGTGAACTTTATACATTTGCTTGAAATAGAAAAACATTGCCTTTTTGGGGTGAGATACATTCTAATTAATTCAAAGAATAAAATCAGAATCCCAATCGCAATCGCCAATTCCGACAAACTTAACGATTCCAAGCTCGTTGGAATGTTGACCGAGATGTTCCGATTGATACAACGTGGTATAGTAGGTACAGACAAGCAGGTTCTGAATGAGTTTGGACCTTTTCTGGCTTCATTCATTAGAGAGTCCTACTGACATGTTAAGAATGCCTCGCGCCGCGTTAAAGCTAGTATTATAAGTGGCAAGAACACAATTACATTCCAGAAAGTCGGACCGAATCGTGTATATAGCGTTAACAGTGAAATATAAGTAACTCTGACATTAACACGGGCAAGGAAACATCGGTGTATTTTACATAGCTTTGATGTGGGCGGCCATCAAATTTAGAGAGAATTTAATAACTGGTTATCACGTGGCTTAGGAGAAAGACGACGGACAAGGTGGATTACAATACCAGTCATAGAATCGACTAAGTCTGTTTTATGCTGATCAGAACACCAAAACATGTCACATGTTTCAGTATCATGAGAACGAGACACTAGGAATCTAAATGTTTAAATTATGGTTATTTTTACATCCTTAATGCAAAGTTGAATATAATTTAACAGTTTTCCTTTTAAACCTAAATTGGTTCTATCCACGACTATGTCACCCCTGATACGTTAAACTTCTGCAATCTTCTAGCTTCTTGTTAAACGCTCAGTATTCTTGGTAGAAGAACTGGTCGACACGGTGTCGTGATATTGAGATCTAGTGAAGTACCATTTACATGTTTGTAGTGTGATGTTTCAATGAGATAGCACTATAAAGTCGTCATCAGCACGCACTGTTATTATAAACAGACACCGTCTCGATATGACCGGGACATGTATTGAAAGAGACGATAAACCCCAAAATAAACAATCAACTTATTTTACGAAATTGTAATTCTAAGTAAATAAACACTAAGTTTTCGTTGTGTGCCGTTTCCTTGGACATAAGGTCTGAAAAACGTATGTTTGTAACCAAAGTACCCTATGACGTGCAATGCCAAAACAATATGCTAAACATTTAGTCTATTACGTACTCGTCCATATCTTTGTCCAAAAACAGATGGTCATTTCATTACCAAACTTTGTTTATGTAGGGACCTTCGTATATTTGCTAAACAATCGAGACATTTGTAATTAAAGCTCAGCATGTATTGTATCAATGTTGTTGCTACACAATGTGTTGTCGGTTTGCCGAGCTTTCTGGCGAAGCACGTGATATTAGAGGCATGGGTAGAAATAGCAAGGACAACAATCAGGACACCGGTGAAAAAGACAAGAGCAACAAAATGAACACAGAAGAAGAAAAATGCGAAACAAATGTTATCCAAAAGAAGGAAATATCACGGATTCTGTTCACGGAGAGATGAACGAAATTTAGAAATAATGTGACTCAATCTGTGTGTTCATATGGCAGTGTTTGACTTTTTACAGGGTCAACGAAATATACTTCGACATAGCCAGTTTATTGAATAAATGTGATATACACATATGTACACCTTTTTAACGTTTGTGTATCGCTGCCCTGCAGTATGTATTTTGGGGTCAACGAAGCCGTATCAGTTTTCATCCAAATATATGAAACAGGTTCTCCTACGATAACAAATATTTAAAGCTCACAGAGTTCAGGGTGGTATTTGAGAGAGATCGTGTTGCTCTAGCTAGTAATATGACACTTATAACCACCAAGAACACATCAGCTTTCAAATTAAAAGCATTATTGCGGGACACTTGACCGAGCTGTGTCAAAACATGAATATTCAACAGGCTTTGGCGACAACATGAATATTCAGCAGGCTTTGGCGACACTATCTTGCATTTTACTGGCCGTGTGCAAAAGTGGTTTGTCACAAGTAAATCTTGTCAGAACACGGTTGAACGGTGTGATTTTTTATGTTTGTCGCTTAAATGGTTCTGATATACGAGTCAAATACACACGTGATAACGTAGCTACAGAACTATTATATCGACTTTAAGACGAAATGATAAAATATTTCCCAATAAAATTGACCAGTTTGCGCAAACACGCCCACATAAATTGTCGTCTGCATCACCTATGCAGTTCAATTTGTTGTAATAAATACTGATTATCAAACACCGTGCACCCCAGGGATATATTAGGTCCCATGGTCCTCCCTCTTGATTCAGGGCAATATATTATGTTCAAGTCAGACTCATTTTCAAATATTGGGGGAGGGGGAAGGGAATATTTGCTCTCATCTTTAACCATAACTCATTTAGGAATTTTGCTATAACGTTCCCCCATTTCCAGATAGAAAGTAAAACCCTGTATCATAATTTGGGGTCCGTCGACAAGTCTCGGCCAAAATAATTGGGGCGAGCCATTTTGGTCTCGGTCAAAAGTAGTAACATTGAGGGTATGCGGTTTCAAAGAGAGGCGAGGAATATGGGGTTCTTTTGTCTAAGTACCTGTATCACGGAACCATCGTCAAGCATTGCGCCCAACATTTTCAAATTGAATTACGAGTAAGTTCGTCAGCATACTCGTCCATGTCCGACATATTCATGTTCAATTCTGATTGAAAGTGGACATTGCTTAATAAAAGATAACAAGAAATATTGTGTTTCTGTATCATATGAACCGAATGGACATTCCTGTGTTAGGAAACATATACACTTTCAAAGAGACGTACATTTTTTATTCATGATTTTATACCCACATCATGGCTGTGTCATGATTCACAGCAAAGTAAGTGTCGTCTCTGGTCAACGTGTCATACTTGTATACATGTACATACACTTAGTTTGATCTAAGCGGTATTAAAAGGCCAATCCAGGCCACGGCGGCAGTGACGGTCTCAGTAAATACCGGACAAGGCTTGACCTCGTCCAAGGTCGACTGATAAAAATTATTGAGCCGCGGGCACCGCGACGTTCGGTTATTTGCTCATCGAGTTTTAATATATACAGCCAGTTTGATAAACATGGCGTTATGCAACTGCTCGCCTTATTGTGTCCTGTTATCGCCAATATTCTGATATTGACCGTAGCAAGGCGAGTTTTATTGCTGAACAAAATTTGCTTTGCGAGAGACAAAGACCCATACTTTATCTGAAAGTCGATTATCAATTTAAGGTGTTTGTATATATACCACATACACACACACACACCCTATAGACTCACCTGCATGTAGTAACACGGCAGTCTGTCTTATGTAACTATCCATTTTCAACCAATGGTAGCCTCCCACAGCTCTGCTTCCCTCGCTCGTCGAATCGGTTGTGCAACATTACGCTGCCTTGTATCAGCTTATATGCCGGAGGTACACTGCCCTCTATCGGTCGATAGATTTCTGTTTTTGTAAAGTATCTTGTGCTTGCGAGGGCATTGACACTGTGGTTAACCTCGTAACCTTCGTTTGTTGTCCAGCACAACGCAATGTTGGCCATATAATTGCTTGCTTTACGCTGTCATAAAGTTCGTAACACTGAAATTGGACATATATCGATCTGTAGTTATTATTTCAACAATTTACCAAGAACGTAAATTAGACACAAATAAAGCCGATTTGCCTTTGTTTCAAATAAAAGACAGCATATTTTGAAATTTTATTTAACATAAATTTCGACAATGTCAAAGTTGAATAGACTAAAGCTGAACTCACATACATCCTTTGACTTTGATATTGCTCACATGCAAAACTCCTCGGTGAAAATGCGCTACAAACACCCCCCCCTCTCTCTCTCTTTCTCTCTCGTTTTACATGTGAACCTTTATTTATTTTACCTTTTGCACACAATTGCCAGATATATATTGTTTGTAGTTTACACAAATATATCACGACACCATAGATATCTGTTCAAACATACATTAACGAAGGAACGGTTTTGTTTGGGTTTTTGTTGGGGTGGGGGTTAACGTTCCTTTATATGATCTTTTGTTTGGTTGCCTCTGTCTCAGTTATATAATTATGAAAGTGAACTTTTTGCGTTCTTCTTGGTCGTCAGTCCCTCTAATTAAGATGCCACCGATGATAACTTTATTCTCTTTTATGCATACTATTTATAATTTTTTCCCCCACAGGAACGCCGTACATACCGAGTTACATGGATGTCACAAATGGACCCGAGCCGTGTGTCGTGTGTAGCGACGCAGCGACGGGGTATCACTACAGGTGCATGACGTGCGAGGGGTGCAAGGTAAAGTAATTTTTTTTAAATTTGTTGACACGTACTTCACTTTTACCCCGTTAGTCACTTTACAACGACAATCCTTATAATAAAATATTCGTTACAAAGACAATGTGTAAACCACATTACAATACAATTCTTATAATAACATATTTGTTACAAAGACAATGTGTGAGTCACTCTTAAAATATAAAATCATGTACATTATAAAGGCCCTGAGTTTAGAATGGATTGAAAAAATGTTTATGTTTGATTCATTTCAACAGCAAAATCATCCCAACGATTAAAGATAAAATGGCAAGCATGGTCGTTGTAAATACTCTTTAGTTACTCTAACGAAAAATTGGAATATACTCGCTTAGAAGCAAGAATAAAAATTCAACCGTATTCATGATTTGTGCACGATCTGTATTAAACAAAAATATTTTATTTGAGGTTAACAGCTAACTATAAACACCCAAAACAAAATGGTACTCATTAAATGAAAATATAGATTACTAGAGTAAGCGTTTTACAATGCTTTCAAATAAAATGTTATTGAACAAAAAATGCAAGCATTTTAATATTTTTAAAAGTTCTGAAAATTGAGAGTCATTAGGGAACGATGATGGCAATTTTTACTCTAAATCAAAGTAATACAATCTCAAAAGCTAGCAAGAAAGGTAATACAACTGTTTTTTTTTTTTTTAATGACAAGGTTTAACTTAACTCTGTTTGTATATGTTATAGGGATTTTTTAGAAGAACAATCCAGAAAAACTTACAATACCATTGTAAATGGAATAGCAACTGTGTGATAGATAAAACTACTAGAAACCAGTGTCAAGAATGCCGGTACCGGAAGTGTGTTCGTGTTGGCATGGCCACTGATCGTAAGCATATTTTGTTTTTGCATATATCTTAATTGTTAAAAAAAAAAAGGGCGTACTTTTGAAATTAAAAATGATATGCATTGGGTTTGAACAGTGAATGGAAATTGGACGTAAATAAGCGCAAAACACAAATAAATTAAGGCTTTTTTTTATCATCCATGATACTTCATAATGTGTCAGATCTTTTGATGTTTTCATTGATCTTTTGTCATAAGAATTGACTTGTCTTCTTCCCCTTTTTAGTCCATCTGGACCGAAGGTCCAAGGTGGACTTTTCCCATACTAATCCCGTCCGTCGTCGTCCGTCGTCGTC